>WOGR01005206.1:0-14015 GCA_015342045.1 Leptinotarsa lineolata | reverse complement strand
ATTATGGTTTATTAGGACAAATAGCTGTACACTTTGGTTTCTTGATAGGTAATTATTTTGTGCTATCGGTGGAATATTAAAATGCGCATAACTCTTTTTTCTACCATTTGAATCGTAAAACGATATATGAGGCACCATATACCAACCACTCTCTGCTCTGATCCAGTCATCACCCGAAGACGATTGTTGATACTAACAATCGAAACGTCGTGAAGTAACGTGGTTTGATATCACTCAACTTTTAATTATATTAATTTATTTTATTTTATTCATTCAATTTTTTTCACTCGTATTTTATTCCACTGTGAATTCTTTTCAGGTTTTTTTGCTTAACATATTTGCCATTTTTAGCTATTCTTTTAAATTTCAATTGTATTGTTTATTTCAGGGATTTCAAATCATTTAATGAAATTTTAGACAATGGAAGTCCGAACTCATAAAATTCACCACGAAACATTGTCATTCACCTCCAAACAATCATAGAACACTTATTAGTCAAATATACCCGAATATCAGAGAACACAATACATGTGAATATGGTCATTACTCAGGTAAACTTCCAGAAAACATCTAAAACTACTTCTCCAAAAAAAAAATAACAACAGCTTTCATGAGTGATAATAATTTAAGCAAGATTTTGTTTAATGCAAAACCCAGACGAGATAGAATGAAAAACTCAGGTATTTATAGAATAGAATGTGGTGAATGCCTGCAGTTTATACAGGCCAAACTGGTAGAAATATTTGACGTAAGGCTTCGTGTCTGTTTGGAGAAAAAATCTACAATGTATGAACATCTTCAAGAAACAAGATAATCTCGAAATTCTACACACATGTAATGAAAGGAAGAAAATGAATTTTTTGGAAGCCATTGAAATTAATGAATCAATAAAAAACCCGAAGTATATACCCCTAAACCAGCAACTCGATCTATGTAGGTCTCCACTCTTGAATTTATGAATTTGGCAAACCTGATATTCTCTATAATTTCATAGTTGGTACCCCTATTCATTCAGTTCCTAGCCTCCCAGACTACCTGTAACCCTATATAATTCGTCTGCACACTTCATAAAGTTAGTAAGTTAGTTTTACTTGATAACGGGGCACACCCCGAAACCGCTCGTAAGAATAAATAAACGTTGTGGAAATTAGACAAAAAAGTGTTTTCATTCATCTTATTGAAGTGATCATGAATTTTCACAAAATGAACAAGTCATCAATGACACAAACAATATGGACTTGGAATAGGTGTCAGCATCTTGATTACGATTTATTTGGAGAACTACTGTCTAGATAAGTGGTAGGTATATTACAATCTATCATTTGAAATTGGCAAAAAGGGTTTCTTCGTGTTGAGATTGTCTCGCGAATGGTATAAAATGAAATGATTTTTTTGATAACTTCCAAGTTCCAGATAGAAAACATTTCAATCAAGAACTTATTTTGTAGGCCAAGGCACTTTCTCTCATGAACCGTTTATCTCATGCACTCACTATACATTGTAATACTACCCTAACCTTTCGTATCCGTCGCTAAAAATCCATCGATGTGTTACAAATGCCAAGAAGTTGGCGACCGCAACGAAGTGAATTCACATGTAATTTCGAAATGGGAATACAATGTCGAAGCCGGGACCTACAATTGGATTATCCTCTTCTCGCATTCAGCAAGGCGGATTTCAAATTTTTGAATTGATCAACTGTGGCTGCTGGAAAGTCGGTCTCGGTCTAGAAGTTTGAGAATTATGAGGTTTCTAATTGAAAGTAAACAATGAGAGGAGCACCGGATGTTGGTGGCATTTAAGAGGTGGGGGTTAATGAGGAGCGGAGAAAAATGCGCTCCTGATGTTTATTCCTGAGCATAGATTTCCATTCCGCTTTTTGTGGAATATTTTTTAGTGGCATATGGTTAACGAAGCACTATGATGGAGAAAAAACATTTGAGTTCGAATTTGTTAAAGTGAATTTCAAGTTTAAAATCGAAACTTAAATGAATTATGAATTCAAATTGGGAGTTTTGTGAAATAGTTTTCAGTTTTAAATGCTGTTGAATTTTTATTCACAACTCATAATACAGGCCAACGATGAAAAAACTTCTTCACTTGAAACACCTTATTATTCTGTTTTTCAGGGTGCTAAATCCAAATATGACACCTACCATTTTTTCACATTTGCACATCAATTTTTTAAAAAAAAAATACTGGAGGCTGTTTATTGATTTTTCCAAAACTAGTTTAAAAACTGTTTATTACACAATAGAAACACTTATGCATCTATACCTGTTGGCCATTCTGTACACATGAAAGAGACCTATAAAAACCTATAAATAGTGTTGAATAAAATTGGCTATTCAGCTCATGGTTGGATGATATGTGGTGACTTGAAAGTAACATGCATGCTTCTTAGTCAGCAAGGCGGTTTTGCCAAATTTTCATATTTCTTGTGTGAATGGAAAAGTAGAGCAAGGGATCAACATTGGTGCAGAAAAAACTGGCCTGTGAGGGAGTCTTCAAAACCTGGCGAGAAGAACATTCTCCGCAAAAACCTTGGAGATCCTAGTAACACTCTCCCACCACCAGTACATATAAAGTTAGGCCTCATGAAACAGTTTGTAAAGTTATTGCCTGAAGATGGACCTTGTTTCAAGTCTATGTCATGAATTTCCATACCTCTCATAGGATAAACTTAAAGAAGGCGTTTTTGTAGGACCCGTCATTCAAAAAATGATGTTCGATGTAAACTTTGAAACCACAATGACCATACATGAGAAAGAAGCATGGGTATCATTCAAGCAAGTACCATTGTAGCTAACATGTTGAACAATTTTAAGAAACTAGGATATTTGATGAGTCTGAAAGTTTACTTCTTGAACAGTCATCTTGACTATTTCCCGGAAAATTTGGGAGATGTTAGTGAGGAGCAGGGTGAGCGTTTTAATCAAGATATTGAATTGATGGAAAAACGTTAACAGGGCCGCTGGAACATCAACATGATGAAAGACTACTGTTAGTCACTTCACCGTGAAGCTCAACAATCGACTCATCGCAGGAAAAGCTACGAAAGAAACTTCAAAGAAAACAGAGAAAGGAAGTATATACCAATTCCATCTGAATAGTGAAATCTACATTACAACACTGCATCATTATTTCAAGTAATCTACTGTGAATAAAAACCATGAAAGTGATTTAACATAGTGTCTCATAAATTTTACCATATACCGTACATATTTTGAATCATGCAAAAAAAGTCAATTTCTCAAAAAATATCACTGATACAAAAAAACTAAGACCAGATTTGGAGTCAGCACTCAAAAATCTATGAAAATCAGCTATTGAAGTGAACAAAGTTCTCAGAAACATTTTTTTGTTGGCCTGTATAATGTACTGCTAATTTTTTTTGGGAAAATTCGTGTCTATTTCATCATTTGTTTTCATTATTCCTTTATAAAAATTTCAGAGTATTGAAATAGAACTGGATTTTTCAACAGCAAAATCTGATGCATTGTTTCGAAATGAAATTGGATCGATACATGCATATTAGTAGTGTTCTGAATTGGTCGGATTATGAATATCATCGTATTTCAAAATTCAACTAGATGACGACCTTCTGCAGTCTGACAAAAGCGGAATTTATTAGAAGATTCAGGTGTGGAAAAGGTAAAATGAGGAAGCTATCACTATTGAGAAATATTTTCTCCAATAGAGAAAAAACATCACGATTATAATTAAAAAACTTTTCATATTTCAAATTCAAAAACATTTCTCAAATCAATAGGAAGGTTAGTGCAATAAAAGTACCAATTGGAATCCTCGATATTCAGGGACTGAATCTTCTGTCATTTCCAGAGAACGTTTCCTGCAAGTGGTCGTCGATGAAAATCTCTGGGATACTTTTACCATCAACGCTGGTGTTCCTTAGGAATCCGTATTGTATCCAACCCTCCTTTTATTGTATATCAACGGCTTATTGAGAATAACCAAGAATCTAATATATAGCTTTGCTGATGACAGCACACTTGTCTCGTCATTCCATTTGGATTCCGGGATATCGGCTGTTGATACACATCTTCAGCGGCAGCAGGAGGTTGCATATCTCAATGAGAATCTAGAGGTGAATTCGAATTGGAATGGAAGTAATCAGGTTCAATTCAATGATTCGAAAATCCAGGCATTGGTTTTCTACAAAAAGATGAATATCTCCGAACTGGATATAATGATGTCAGGACAGACAATTCCGCTTTCTGTTCCGTTGAGTTTGTAGAAGAATACAATGGACACTAATATGTCTTGGCACAATCATATCGCTTGAATAGCAAAGGCTGCTTCTCAATTTTTGATGCTTTATAAAGCTCAGATCAGACCTTTTATGGAGTATTGTTCATATGTATGGATCTTCGCCTCTAAACATACCCTGAAGCTGCTGGATTCCATCCAGAAAAGAGCCATCTGCCTGATTGGAGACATGAACATCACTTGGGACCTTGATAGTTTGGAACATCGAAAAAAGTTGGAAATTAGCCTCTTTTTTATAGATACTTTCACGGGAGGTGTTGAATGAATTGGCACATTTGATTCCAACAAGAGTGGTATACCAATTTTGGGACTGGTGATGAGTAAATTATTAATTAACTCATGACGTTTACCCATAATGAAATGTATCAATATCAGAACACAATGACAAACAAAACACGAAATATAAAAACAACACGTGGCATTTGAGAAGTGAACAGTTACACTTTGCACAATAATGAGATGTTACTCGTTTCACGACTTGCACCAAAGAGAACTAGACTTTCCAGATTTTCCCTCACGTGCCAAACCGGAGAACCCTGTCATTGCATTCAGTCTTGTCAACAGCATTCTCTTGTATTCGACCTTTCGGTTCCCGAGTGTTCGATTTGGATGAATGTTTAACAATAGAGAAATGAAATGTTTTAAAACTAAGTATTTATAGAAAAAGCCCCTACAGTACTTCCTTGCCAGTGATAAACGATATACCATAGTATTAGGAATTGTGGAATTGGCGCAGTGATAATGCGCACGACTCACTATCGAAAGGTGGTGGGTTCAATTTCGGCCTTGACCAGATATTTTTTCCGAAATAATTTATTAGGTTGAAGCTGGGATGATTCTACAACCGTGTTAGGAATCACACGTTAAAAGGTAAGACCTCGTCAGCCCTTAGCTAGCACTAGTTTCTCAACTTCTGAGAGGTATCGTTCATAGGGGGGCGACAGCTGATTAATGGAAAAACAGATTTCGAACAAATTTCTTTTAAAGCGATATCAGAAAAACGCGACGAACTGTGGCTGCCTATCGTTTTCAGTTCCAACTCAATACTGTTTAAGAACTCTTTCATTAGGAGAACTGCGTTTATGTGTGATAAACTTTATCGGAACGCTTTTCCAAATGTATTCCAACTCCAACGATTCAAATCTATCGTGAATCGCTACTTTTGCACAGGCACCGCTCTTAGAGCACCTCAAAGATTTGCCTGTAGTGCTTGTGTTTTACCCTCAGAAAGCTTAGCTTTGCAACGGCCTTGGGAAGCTTCGTTTATAGTTGATATCCAGGGACTGAGTCTTCTATCATTCACCTTCGAACAATTATTTCAATTTCTAATAAAACGTATTCATGAATATCATCTGGAAGACGTTTGTGTTGGGATATTATGTGCATATAATGTTCAGTAATACATATTGCATCGAAAACACATCTTGAATGAGACATTACCTGTGAGATGATGAAAACACGTATGTTTTCATATTAGAGAAATTATATTTTCATAATAATATGAATTTAGCAAATGGTTGAAAGTCAAAAAATAACGTCCATGAGTGAGTGATGTAATGTGAATGGCATCTATGCATAATTCATTTTATTTGCTTATATAATATATTTTTATGGTGTTAATATGATGCTGTTCATCATACCAAAAATTTCCATCCCTTTTTTAATGTAATTTTTGAGACGTCAATATGATTCAAGTTGATTGACTCCTACACAATGTACCATACCAAGTTTTTTTCAAATTTTAGCCATATTCACCAACCGAATGTGGATGGGACCGTCCCAGGCTCACTTTATTATGGCCACGTTCGGCTCTAACATATCAAATTCGTTACCCCTCGCCGGATAGTCTTAGTAGCTGAGGCCATTACATGAAGAAGAAGAAGAAATATGTTTATACAACGTCAAAAATTTTGACTTGTCGCCTCAATGAAACTCATTATGTAAACGACATTATGATGCTCTCAATCATTTCCAAAACAGACTTTTTTCCAAATATACAGAGAAACAAGTTCACCAAGACTTTGATAAATACAAAGACAATTCCCTAAGTGACTATTACACGCCTTACATCAGTAACTGTCAAAACAATTCGACAAGACCTTCTCTCATTAAAGCCGCTATCGATCACTTCGCTATAATATCTCCACGTAATGACTTCGTTAATTATATTCAACATTTTCGTGATTGTGATAGATAATATGGCGCATAATTGGGCTGTGAATCGAAAGCTCCTTTACGTGTCGTGTTTCGACGAAGTTTCTTGAAGTAATTATCGAGTTCCTTGAAGAAGAGGGTCTACTTTGCATTCGATTAGGTTGATGAGACGAGATTTTGGGGAAAAAAGTAGACCTTGCAGATTACTCGAATCTGTTCGTGATTTCTAAATGTTTGTTTCAGAGTTTCACATAAATCAGTTCCGAAACACACTGTTTATTTTTATCCAAACATTCTCTGAAATGAGCAACGGCGATTACATCTCCCCTTACGAAGACACCATCTGAGGGAACAACATAGAACTCAATCATCGAATAAGAAAGACGAGTTCCCCCAAAGATGTTAGTTGCAAAGCTAAACTTCGACATCGATCGCCAACGAGATTCGTCATCTGTCTTCCACTGCAGGGCAACTAGTTGAAAACAATAACCCAAACACTATGCATTTATGATCCAGTCAGCGCTGTTTCGACCCAACAAAGGTCTCATCAGTGAATCACAAATGCAATTCTTGCCTCATATGTCCTCAAAGGATAAGCCTGAGTAAGTGAGAGCGGTGGCATCTTCCCTTATGAAGGCGCCATCGATGTCGAAGCTCAGATTTGCATTTAACCGCCTTGGATAGCCTTGTTTATCTTCTATATTCGAGAATAGAGGCTTGTCCTTTGCTTAAAGTTTGTTTTTCAACGACAGTTGATTCTAACAACGCATTTGTGGTTCAGGCTACCAATACTTATGACATTTGACAGGTTGGAACAACGCTGTCCAGTGTTAGATAATAATCACGTTATGATGGTGCTCTGGCTTCCTTTCCTAATATGTCAATAGATATACGAGTAGCTATATAGGTATGTAGGGTTCATAGTAAATAGGGTCATTCGATTCTCAACTACATCGCGCTCAAACCTATTCACACATTACCAGATGACACCAACATTTTAACGAAGTGATATTTCAGTACAGCCAGCGAGAGTCTGCCAAATACTATGAAACTGATTCGCCTCAAAGAGGCACAAAGTATATGCTCCCATAACAGAAACAAAATTTTCTGCTGAAGAATAATCCACAGTAAGTTCGACAGATCATGGTACATCATTTTCAACCTACTGAGAACCTGATCGACTGTCAGTTTGCCACATCAGATAGGTAACCAACCAACCAAATATGTGGGTTGGAAAGTAGGTCTCCATGGGGTGTCCTCCCATGACTGTAGGGCGCCTCAGGCAGGGGCTAGCTGAATTCATCAGCAAGGAAATGCTTCGTGATCCTCTTAAATAACTTGTAGCCATCCAGACCGGATTCTGCAGCTGAACCTAGATGCCATTTTTTAGAACATCCTCTACGACAGCCATAATGGTATACAATTTATTCCTCAATACTGAGAATTTTTGGATATCCATAGTGCAAGATTTCTACTCCAGTGACTGCAGGAATCGCCCCATATGAAGGCATCTGTGAGTCAGCTTCACGTGAAGATATATTTGATTCAGCCATGCATAGCTTTTTTGCCACTGTTTCAGGTGAATCATGGTTGGAGCGTGAGCGTGAGATTTAGTGGTATTTCATTTTTTTTAAAAAATGATTACTTCCTTCCTTTCTTTGGAATATTCCCACATTTTTTGTATCAAGATGGAGTAGTAGAAAGCCAAAAACTTTCTTTCCCAAAAAATTAAACACTCCTGATAAAATATAACCCCTTCAATTTAAATTCTAGGTAATATAATGTGATGACATTATTTTATTTCTGTAAGCACTTTCGAGAAGATTCAAGCCCTAAATCTTTGCCATAGCGACATTGTACCAGATACAAAATTATAGTTCTACTTAATCTAAAAACGAGTTCGGCCAATATGTGGATAAAAATAGTCAATCTGATTTATACTTCTCAACCCTAATATATTCAAATTACCCGTGACATATGTATGAGGAATATTCAGATTCATCACACACCTGTGAAATATGAGATTTGACCAACAAATACACCGGCTCATCATACGAAAAACCTCAATAAATAATCTACGTGACGGTTTCAAACCGTTTAAGGCAGTTTATCGTATGAGAAAATAAAGGAGTTAAAACCTTGCTGCCTTGTTTACTGTCTCGGCTATCCTACAGAGTGTTATATATGTAAAACATTCTTGTATAATTCGTAGTGGTTTCGCCACGCCTGAAATTGTTGAATAGAAGGCTCAAGGAGGATAATTTCAATATAATCGGTGTTTGTATTCCTAGATAGGAATAGGTTGAAATGTTCTGATATTTGAAATACCTTTTGCATATTATTACTAAACATACAGATTTTTTAGTTTTATCTTATTGAATTTCAGTAGCAATCTTGATGAATTTCATCATTTGATGGAAAAAGATTTTTCATTATTTCTATTTTCTTCAATATTTTATAACTCCAAACCCCAATTTTCTCATCGTAGCATATTCTTTCTACACCAATCTGATCTTTTGAGGTTATCTTGGTGTAACTGAATGAGAGGTCAGGTTCACGAAACTTGAATGCTGCTTGAAGCAGAAAAATAGACTCCCTACGAATATTCGATATTACTTTCAAATATCACTTTCCAGGAAATGTATAGTGACAAGAATGCGATACTCGTGAGTTTATCGATGAACGTTTGGGATAATTCCGGTTCAACATCCTAGATTAGTCTTTCTCAAAGTGGGCGATAACGCCCCATTGTGGGCGCTGGACGCCTATAGGGGGACAGTAAAGGGCACACAAAGTGTGACTTATTTTCAAGAACTGGAAAAGAAACACTCAGCTCAGCCAACTCAGCGGCTTCTAAGCAAGACCACGACGGACTCCGAGCTTTCTATAATATCTCCTTGCTAATTGCTCAAACAGGTTAACCTCACTCTATTGAAGAGGATTTAATTTTACCGGCAATAAATGAAGTAATAACTACTGTTATTGTGTAATCATCTGAAGACTTCTGAATTCTCAATTCAGTTAGATGAGTCCACTTTACCAACCAATGAAGTATTGTTGTTGTCATACGTGAGGTTTATTAAAAATGACAAAATATATCAAGAAATAATATTTGCCAGAAATTAAGAGACGGATACAAAAGGAGAAACCATATATAATACACTGAAAAAATGTTGTGATGAGAAAGAAATTCCGCTGAAAAATATTATATCAGCTGCTACAGATGGCGCTCCGGCTATGACAGGACGTCACAAAGGCTTCATGGCGTGCTTAAAAAATAAAATTCCAGATGTGTTCGCTGTACATTGCGTCATTCATAGGCAACATTCGATTACGAAAAATTTGAGTGAGTGCCTCTCTCAATCACTGCAATATATCATCAAAACAGTCAGTAAAATCTGAAACAGCTCTTTGAATGACAGATTATTATTTAATCAGCTTTGTGTTGCTAATGATGAAGATTTCAACCGATTGCTATTTCACACAGAAGTGCGTTGGTTATTAAGAGGTAACTGTCTGACACGATTTTACGATCTATTTGAGTCTGTAATAGAGTTCCTGGAAAACAAAGACAAAGAATTGCACGGCAACCAACAAGAGCCAATCCCGCCATTGTACCCTGGATTGTAGTCCATCGTTCAACGATTTTTTATAGCATTCGCATCATCGTATTTGTGTGAACGTGGATTTAGTGCTGTGGCAACGTTGCTAACTAAAAAGAGAAATCGGTTGCAGATTACCGAACGCGGTGACTTGTGGCTGTTTTTGAGTAAATTCGAGCCTGATATTAACAAACTTGTCAAAAAATCAACTTCATCCTTCACATTAGATTAGTTTCGACATTCAAATTGAAATGTTTGTTTTAATATCATGAATAAAAGTTTTTCTAATATTAAAAAATGGTGTTTTACATTGCTCTCATCAGAAAGTCTTATTTTCACATGACACGTAATTTAATTATTAAAATAATGACTGCGATTGTGATTCTTAAGGTGTAGTAAAGTAAAAAAAATTGGGGAGCGCTAGAAAATAATTATTTCTCGAAGTGGGCGGTAGACAAAATAAGTTTGAGAACCCCTGACCTAAACTGATTTCTCGGAAAACATTCTGTATGTATTTATGTAGACTATCGAATATGACATCTGGACTTTACATTTTTTCACTTTTGTCATAGGAAATATACCTATTTTCGTTCGATTTGTTTTCTGAAGTGACATTTTTGGGTTTAGACATTAGAAAGGAATTACTTTCCGAAACGTTAACCATCTAATTAAAGCTAAGTATGTAAAATTAATTTTTTTCATGGATTATTTAGTTTATAGGCAAAATATATGAATATGACAAGTTACTGACTAACTGGACTCTTCAGTTTTCACATTGTGAAAGGTTAAAAACCCAGATAAGTAGCAAGAAACTCTTGTATCTGATGAGTACACGTCCCGATTACCTTTAGGTTTGTTTCATGGGTGAACTACTGCTTTTTGGAGATTATGGCATATTCTAGCTCAAGTTTTTGAAGAAATTTGCGAAATCACTACACTATTGTGAATAGCATACCATACACGAGTGAATGGTGAAGAAAGAATATCTAGGATTGGATTCTAGATAATCAAGCAGTGTACTAGAGTTCACGACCTTCAGCAGTTTCGTTGGCAATGGTTTCTGCAGTTATAAAGACATTTGACATGGGAAATATTTTTTTTTGGCATACAATGTAATGACTTCTACATTCATAGCCATTTTTGGAGAATCGCTGCTCTGCGTGACTGGTGGCACCATTTCAGTTATAGGTCAATTTGGGTAAAATATATACAACAAAGACTTATTACTCAAGCATGAGTTGACTGGTTATATTCAGCAAGTGTCAAGGCTCGTAATGCATATTAAATTGGCTTTTCCTTACCATAAATTTTATAATTTAGTATTGCCACAACTCCTGTAAGGCTGGCATTCTTGAAGATTTTGTTGGATCAAATAGAATTTGAAATTGCTTGCGATTAAGAAGAGCTGAAATGTCAACCAAAAAACTTGTTTATCTTTTCGAAGCAAACACCGTAATAACTTTATATTGAACTTTCTCGGGTATTTTTTGGATTTGTACAAAGAACCATTTGAGGGTATGTGCTATGAAGATCATCTCATGAAACTGTCGTAAATTATAAATGATATTGGTCTAGAATGAACCCTGAGTTATATGAGAATAGATCTCGGGCCTAATACAATTATAAATGTTACTTTTTGATATCTGTATTATTTTTTCCAGGAATGATCAAGGCTGCTAAAGCTTTTTCTGCTGATATGATTGAGTTCTCTAGTAGTTCCATTCATGAAAATATTGAAGCGACAGTTAGTGATTTTCCAGTCATGGTTAATCATTCGAATTCAAGTTTTGAATCGAATACAGGTGTTGACCAGGAAGTTATAACATATTTCAGTGTACCAGATGTTCCTGAAACAACAGAAGCAGTGGAAACATCTGTTTCTGATATGATTCAATTTTCCGATTTGATTCCAGTAGGTGTTGAAGAAATAAATTTGGCTCCTCAAGTTGCGATTAATGTCTCAAGTGCTGACACTTCTGCAACAAACGAGAGCTCGAAAATTCAAAATTTCAGTGATGTGAATGAATTAGAATCAGATAGCACAGAAAACAACTCTCAGACGTATAATATTCCTGACTTGACAGGGCTGAATTTGAATTCCGGAACTGGTAAGTGAATATTTTTTCTTTGTAATTTGCCATGCATGCTTTTGTTAAACGTTAATTTTAATATGCCTCTCATACTAATACTAATCAATTTGGTATTAACTGGGTGAAGTTATCAATTTATTTATTCAGAATTGGATGAAACAAATTGAACTAAAATCACACAAAACTGTCTGCTTTGGTTATAATATCCAAACGTTTCGACTGCAACTGCGGCAGTCGTCTTCAGTGGAGTGGTCGAAGTACTCTTCTTGACGTGTCGATTGAAACTGAAGCTCTCATTTCTGCCGTGTCATTTATAGTGCTGATGTGCTGTGAGGGGCGAAGATGAAAAAGGCGATTGCTATTAACAAACTAAACAGGGTGCAAATATTTGATTGTTTGGGAATTAGTGAAGTCATTAGAAAATAAAAACTTTATAGCTTGTATGAACATTCGATGGGAGTCAGAATATACAATGTGGGTAGAAATTCATTAAAATAAAAAATGTTTCCAACCCACTACTTTCATATTTCTTCAAAATTAATTTGAATTTTGTTTGAGTTCTTGAATGACATTTGTGAAATTGCTATCATTCTATCACTTTTCAGATCTTTTTTCAAAACAGGTGTTTATTATGCATTTGCTTGCATTTATTGTGGAACATGCAGATCAATCTAGATATGCATTTTTTTTCAACTCTTTTTTCAAACAACACCCTACTACAAAATTGAACTATTATTTAATGTATACCAATTGATAGTGAAATATACCTAAAATAAGATGTGTCAAGTGAGTGGTATGGTTTGAAAAGTTCAACTCCAACGACCTCGAAAATCAACCGTTAGTGCTAGGTTATTACTCATTGCTCTAGCTGTTGCTATATCCCCTGCTTTTAATTGTGAATTTTTTTTCTCCCTAATCTTGGAAGTCATCAGCATTATGATCAAAAAGGCTTTACAGTATGTGATGGAATCGGCCAATACCTGATAAAAATCCATGTAGTAGTGGAAGTTTAAATAGGAATCCCTAATATACACTAATAAAAAAATATTCAGCTTATTCAAAGTACATTCGCTTACGATTAAAATACCAATATAACTATAAAACTACCATTCATATTAATATATAGGTATATATAAAAGAATTACATCAGTAAAGTTTTCAAAATCAAGAAGTATTTAAAATCAAAAAGAACAAAAGTTCTCATGAATATATAACTAATCACTAATATTGTATGCCTAATAAACAACATTGGGTTGATTTCTGATGTATTCAATTAGTTTGTGTTTAAACATTGTTACCGTCCTTGCATTGTTTATCATTTGTGGAAGTCTATAAGGAATCAAAACCTTTGAAGAACAGAGAATTCATGGCTATTTTCAGATTCGTTCTCTTTATATGGAAATCTACTCTATTTCTAGTGGAGTAATTGTGGATGTTATGATTCAAAACAAAAAATTCATTAAAATACTTAGATTGACCTACCTGTGCTATATCTTGAATATGAATGTCATAGTCATATTAAACAATCTGCTGCAACTGGTAACCATTTCAGTGAATCCAGCATTAAAGCTATAGGTGTTAATTTATTACATCCCAGAATTACCCTCATCCCTCTATTTTGCATTTTTTGTAATTGAAATTTTTCATTCAAATTGAGTAAGTATAATAATGAGCTGCAGTTATCAAAATGTGTTTGAATGTGGTTGATCTACTTATGTCATCGATGACATCGTAATGTCATGAATGACATTACGATGTCATCGATGACATAAGTAGATCAACCTTATTCCGTGACATTGAAAATCGTAATATATGAATGATGTGTGTGTGATTTCCTCATAATTATTTCCATATTGGTACTGAAGAGCCCTGAGGCAAG
>WOGR01005205.1:0-14015 GCA_015342045.1 Leptinotarsa lineolata | reverse complement strand
TAGACCAAGGTGTTGAAGACACCATCCTGGCATGCCATGATGAACCCTTCAGTTTCCGACTTCAGCCCACTCGACCTGAGGAAAGCGAAAGTCAGGCACTTTGATAAGCGCCTGACTTTCGCTAAGGTTGCTCTAGTCGGGCCCAATCTCCCGAAGCCCCGATACATTGGGGAGTGCACACCAGCATTATCAACCAATGACCACTCTCCACACAGTGGAGTAGGTGATCATTGGGTCTCCAAGAATCATGTGTCCTAAGCAGGCACAACTTTCTGCATTGGTTCGGCTAAAATTTCTGTCAAAGGGCCGGTTTATCAATCGCCAGCTGAGCTCATTTGACTAACGGATTTGTACTACCTCTTAGTCAAACTGTTTTTCGTTATCATTGTTGCCATCAACTGGTAGCTGGAGTCTCAGCGACCATAACAGTCACTATAAAGTGACAGTTTTTAATTTAAGCTGACAGTTATGTGGTCGCGCCTGCGAAAGTAGGTTATTTATGTTTGTTGTTGTTGTTGTGTCACAAATGTTATTTGTTAAATGATGAAGATGAGGATATAGCGGAGTTCATTGAATGTAGAGGAAATTAAAACAATTTCAACTTTTTTCCAGACTCTTCTTCATCCTTCCATGTGATGGCATAAGTATTTTTGCACTCAATGACAAATTTATAGAAATTGGCAATTTTTATTAGGAGTGATCGGTCTATTTCGGTAAAATTGAATGTTTTTTATTGTCATATGTCCTCGGAACTCAAACTTTCGAAAAATTCCAAATTACAAAATTAAAAATAGTAATGAAATACAAGTTATATTGTATGAATCATGAACTGTTTGTTGCAGTTGTCATTTTTGAAAACCAATCTTCCAATAGAAACAAGCCCCTGAAAATGTCACTCATGCCAACCTTAGTTAACTGACAGTTATTGAACATTAGCATCCGTCAATAAGTAACTGCAACATTGACTATCAGCTAAGCTTAGCTTTGAGGTAGGTAACAGGAGCATTTAACTACATTGATAAACCGGCCCTTAGTGCGGCAACCCGGAATGATCTTGAAATTCGAGAGTAGAGAGGGCATCATCCCACCAAGGACTCCAATAATTAAAACAACCATTTTGACAGAGTGGACTGGATAGAGTCTGTGGAATTCGACGTGGAAATTTCGACATTTCATTTATCCGTTTTCCTCCTTTTTTCGTCCCACCAGATGCTGAAAACTCTACGACAAATATCGTCCTGCTCTGATGGACGAGAAGAACTTCATCATGCTTATTAACTCATATGAGCCTGAGGGTGGGAAACGAATAGTTGTAATTAATCTCCAAAGAGCACCACGGCGAAACCCGGAAACATTGACGACTGTGAAAGCCTACATTCCTATATATGGATTCAATTTTATTCGGAGCGTAAGTCAACACCGGTGTCTAGTCAATACCGTAAAAGGACCGTAATCATCATCATTTTCATCAACATTATTATTAATTAAATACTTTTCAATGCCTGAACTTTTCAAATTATTTTTCAGGCCTATACACCGACTCACTATCTCACGCTCACGAAACAATTCCCAGAAAGGTATCCGCCAAAGGTGAACACATCTCTCACCAGTTGACAACCTTCCACGAAGACGCAGACGAGAGAGTCCATTTCAATCTCTCCATCGACGGTCAGCATCACCTGCTCATAGTTCAGCCCGCTCGGCATCTGTTTATACCCGCTCTGGTCGTCGAAAAAAGGAAGAGGGACAACCACACGAGGACTCGGCCGTCACATAAATCCCGGAGCTGCCATTTTCAAGGTGTCATTGATGGACAGCGAGATTCCAGAGTCGCAATTTCAGCGTGTAATGGACTGGTGAGTGTTTCTCGGGTGAATGATGGCTGTTGCAGTGTTGCCGCTAACCCTTTGAAAAACGTACCAGAAGATGTATGAAAAATGTACTACATCTAATAAAAAAGTACTGAAAGAAGTAAATCCGTGATATAATCAGCATTTATCAACCTCTTCATTGCTATAGTAAAGTTTTTCATTAGATATCCAAATATTTGGATTTGAAATTTGAATGTTTTATTACCTATAACAATATCCTTTCTTTGAAGGAAATTACAGCAAACTTGATAGCGAGACCGCCCTCATGCGCACAAACTCGTTTTCAATGTAACCCCCACTGCAGCTCTTGCAAGACATAAAAATGCTCTGTACAGAGGTGTATCTTTACTTGTCCTCCATTACCGTTGGCCTTTGGCATTGTCTGAATAATTTGAGATGTTTCTGAAAAATTGTCGTCGCCTAACAAAAAACCAGTCATCAAGATTCCGGCACGTGAAATTATTTTTTAAAGTGATCAATTATTTTCAAAGTGTTAAATGTGAGTCGAATACGTTATCAAATGTGAAAAATAAAATATCTCTCACTACAGGTAGAGTTATGTAGTCATATGAATAGCACATTGTGTAACTTATTCATAAATATGTCATAGGTTACTTGGATAAGTGCATGAAACGATCTAATGCATTCAAAATAACGATTTAATGCACTTCTCCTTGATACCTTTGAGATATTTTTAAGATTACTCAGTTAGTAAGTTGACTCCATTTATTGTGCAGCCGAAGGCTCTGCCCTAAAGCTCACTGAATAATTGTAAAATAAAGTTTTTAAAAAGTCTTTCCTTTGTTTGGAAAACATAATTGTAGCATTAAATGAATTTAAAAAATAACTATTCTAACACAAATCTTTATTATGTATTAGGTATTTCAATTAGAACCATTGAAAGAGTAGTTAAGGAAGGTGAGCAATTAATTTCTGCAAATAACGAAGAAGTGAAATGTTCCACCCCAAGAAAGAAGCGGCCTAGAAGAGGACCAGTAAGTGATATTTCCAAATATGAGTATTCCAGTATTAGACGGAACATTTACGACTTTCATAAGAAGGAAGGGTGTATTACGGTAAAAAAGTTCCAACATAAAATTAATGACTTTTCGGGAATTGTGGGTTCCGAAACATGTCTTCGTAGAATTTAGAAGAAAATAGGTTTTCAAATGGAAAAGAACTGAAAATAATAGAAAAAAACTAATAGAGAAAATGGAGATTAGAGCATTGAGGATGAAGTATTTACGAAAAATCAATTATTTTCTTAGCCAACAGCGACCAATTGTATTTCTTGATGAAACATACCTTCATAGTGGATATACATCTTACAAAAACTGGACAGATTAATCAACCAAAGGTTTATTTGAAACATTGCGAAGACTCATTATTATCCATGCAGGAGGTGACATGGGCTTCATACCTAATTGTCGACTATTATTTAAATCAGGCAAAACATCAGGGGATTATCATTCCGAAATGAATTCTGAAAATTATGGTTAATGGTCACAAGAAAAGGTAATCCCAAAATTACCTGTGAAATGAATGCAGTCCCCAACACAAATTCTAGGAAGGCTGACAAGGTGAAGTGGCTGCAAGAAGAAAACATTATGTTCACTCCTAAAACATACCTATACGACATACCTGAAGACTGGCTGTAAATCAAATTTCCTAAACGAACAATTTGTTCAGGCCAGTCTCAACTTACCTACACTGTAGGTCAATGAACTGATTCCTATCAGAAAACAACTACTCCCCTGGCTAATACCACGAAAGGCGTTGGACAGGTGTCAGTGCAGGATACTTCACTGAAGTTATTCCTGCATATGCTGTTGGTGATACAACTAAACGGAATCGATTTTCAATTATTGGAACACACTTGCTGACCGGTTTCGGGCTGTTTGGCCACTCGTCAGTGCAAGGCAGTGTCTATCATCAACCTAAAGTTGATGATTTCCGATAATTGAAAATCGAATTCCTTTCAGAATATATCATTCATCGAACTAGACAGAAGCTAGTTTGTCATCGCCTATCATCAACTTTAGGTTAATGATAGACACTGCCTTGCACTAACGAGTGGCCAAACAGCCCGAAACCAGTCTGCAAGTGTGTACCAATAATTAAAAATCGATTCCGTTTAATTGTATCGCCAACAGCATATGCAGGAATAACTTCAGTAAAGTATCCTGCACTGACACCCATCGGATATAATCCAATGCCTTTCGTGGTATTAATCAGGAGAGTAGTTGTTTTCTGATAGGCGTCAATCCATCAACCTACAGTATAGGCAAGTTGAGACTGGCCTGAACAAATCGTTCTTTTAGGAAATTTGATACCTATACGAGTTGATCGAGGTAAATAAAAAACATCATATTAGATACAAATTTGATGAGGTTCTGCTTGAACACGGACATAAGTTTTGTGTAATCCAATAGTAATTTAGTTGAGAGAGTCTATACCTGCGCGATCGCTCGCCATCAGCCATGGCGTGTACTGTACTGTGAATGTAATAAATACTCCTCGAAGGAAATAACTGACTTCATCTCACTCCGAAATAGAAGAGAGAAAAGTTCTCAATTCTTCCATGTTTATTGTCAGGAAAATCAACATTTATATTCAGTATAAATGGTGAATGTACCAAAAAAGTTGAGAAAATTTCTGAAATAATTTCAAGGTCATTGAAATTCAAAAGTTACTAAAAATTTACTTCACTTTACTTTAATTACCGAATTGTTTGAAGGTGATTGACAATGTTTCGTGGTGAATTTAATCAGTTCGGACTACCATTGTCATCACCCGAAGACGATTGTGGATACTAACAATCGAAACGTCGTGAAGTAACGTGGCTTGAAATCGCTCAATTTTTGATTGCATTAATTTCTTTTCCGTTTAAATTCTTCAATTTTTTTACTCTTATTTTATTTCACCATAATTTCATTTCAGGTTTTTCTGCTTATTATATTTGCTTTTTTTTCAGCTATTTTTGAATTTTCAAATGTATTGGGGATTTCAAATCATTTTATACAACATTAAACAATGGAAGTCCGAACTGATGAAATTCAAACATTTTTGAGTTAGTTTCTTGAGAAGAATGAGTAAAAATGAGTTTTCGATCTAGTCCTTTACTGCAAACTTTGGGTTTCGTAGGATATTATCAGATCTAGAAGAAAGCTGGTTGCTTATTTCTTGATTATTTGTGATCACTAGGAAATAAAATTCATTTAACTTCATACTCATTAAGTGAACCAGTATTCTTGACTATTATTATGGCCCACAACATAACCATAGATCTTATCTGTGGCCTCCTCATTTTTTCGATTTCGGGTGCTTCTCAATTTCTCTAAATGACAAGAAAAGGCTTTTCGACGTTTGAAGCTAAATAAATATAACAAAAATTATCAATTTTGGGAATGGATTTGTTGTTTCAAACCTAGTTAATTTTTTCTATATAAGCTAGCGAGTCACTCTGAATAAGTCCTTTTACACTGAGAATGTGACAAAATGTTGAAAAAGTGCAACTTTAGTTTTCAGGGGGGCACATTCGAACGTAAAAATCAACCCCTTGTCAATCACCCCCACTCCGTGTCAAAAATTGCAATGAAAATAGAAAATCTCTCAATTTTGTATCCGACTGTACTGTTTTTGACGTTACAACGATAAGTAATGTCAAAAAAATTAAGTATTTTTACAGTTTTGTAGTTAATTTTAAGATAGAAAGTGAAACGAACAAAAAAATTAACTGCATCGGATGTTCGAACTGGACACCATTAACTTGCATACATTGATTCAAACCAACTTCTGTCTCTTTTACATTCTGAAGGATACCAGGTGTTAGTAGCCTATAGCATCTGGTAATTGCGTTCCGTGAATTATCCACAATAGTTGCACCGCCTCCAAATCGAGGGATATGGCTGGCTATTCTGTAGAACCTTTCCTTCCAATCCATCGACACCAAATCTATGCTACAGTCAAACCAACCCCAGATGTGGATTTAGTGACCTCAAAATGCTACGGCCATGTTCGACAGTCCCTTTGTCAAAGAAATTCCATCCTCGATATTCCGAAAACTGTCAATTTTTGGACTTTGTGCCCATGTACATTTTCAACCGAGAAGATGAAAAGTAAAACATATCAAAAATCCGTCCAAATCTACTTAGCACTAGAAATCCATAAGGTTTGTGAGGCGTCCTTTTTGACCTGAGAGGTGTAAGGTGGCTAACAATGAATCGATTTTTACGAAGAAATTTATCCCCACGAAAACTAAAGTTGAAGTATTTCACGATTTTCTACAGTCTCAATATCCACAGAAATGCACTGTTCAATCAGTATAATTATGAATATTGGGGCCAATGAATAATAATAACTGATTAAGGTGAAAATTTATAAGTTATGAAATTTCTTCACGAGTTAGTGTGAATACTTCTCTCCATAACGATTAGCTGAACATTTCATTGACATTTACAGTGTGTTTCAGTCAGGAGTAATATTATCCAAAAATGGAAAGTACTACATCGAACCTGCTCATCACCCAACGAAGAAGGTGGTGCCAGGTCATAAGCATTTGGTCTACAAGAGGTCGGCAGTGTTCACAAGCTATCCTAAGAAGAAGAGAAAAAAGAGAAGAAAACCGCAAACGAATTGTGGTACAAAAATTCCTAAGAAACTGACTAAGTGAGTAGTTTGTTACTATTTTTAGTTTTTACCATACACTAAGATTAACTGTTTTAATCTCAATCTACAATTAGGTAAAAAACACCTAGAAACCTAGGTTAACAATATTTTCTGAACTATATTCCATTTCTTTACAGTTTTGGAAATTCTAGAATACTACTAATTCAGTAGGCAATTGAACCTGACCATTTAAAACCCTACCCAATTTGTTTTCTTATCAGTTTCTAGCATATCATACAGCTGTTGGTCATATTTCAACACAATACCGCAGTTCTTCGGAAAAAGGGAATGTCCTGTTATGATCTTTCACAATTTGAGTGAAGTAATAAGTTATAAGTAACATTTTTTTTTATAAAATGTATAGAATCAAAAATTAATTGTCGAAACTAGTTCAGAGTTCATGAATATTCTTAAAAAAGTTTTGCTTAGGTACCTCAGGAAACTATTATATATTCAACGTTATGATTTATAACTATAGTTCAACATTTTTTGCATATGAAGGGTCAGTTATATTAAAAAAACTTAGCTTAAGGTACCATAAAAATTCAACACAGAATACAAATTATATCGTTACACACGAGATTCCAAATTTTTCTCGAGATCTCGTTTTTTTTAATATATCTTGGTGTAAAGTTGGCCTACCCCAGAAGCTAATTCCACAACGAAGTCAAGGCTCAACAAGCGCATAATATAGAGACATGAGGCTCATATTATTCAATATATTTCCTAAATACGTTACAGTTTTTCTTTTGAAAAATTTTTTTGGCGATTCCAAAACTGATGTGCGCCCTCAAATGTTCCCCACTTGGTCAAGCCGGTTAGAGCTTGACAAATTTGATAATTTACTACGTAACACGACGGAATATGTTATAAACAATTATTTCAATAATAATTCATGGATCCAAGCATTACTTCCTGTAAACCTTGGCGGACTAGGGCTACGTTATGCTTCTTCCTTAGCTTCACCAGCTTTCCTGTCGTATTTCTGATCTCATTGATTCTATCCTTCCTTCTATATTTATCAATATCAACTACGTTTTTTATTCTGAAGGGAATGACTTTGGCACGCTTTAACTAATATTGCTCCTCCTACAGATAAAAAGAAAATACAAAAGGCATGGGACTGACCTCTTCTGACTATTATAAATGATACACTTCTGAAATCTACAAGTGTATACGATAAGGCTCGTCTAAAAGCAGCAATGATCAAGGAATCGGGTGCTTGGTTGAATGCTTTACCTTTTGCATCTCTTGGAACACTATTAGACGATGAATTTTCCAGCATAGCAGTAGGACTTGTATTTGGGTAACAACTATCTGTTTCATCCAGTAGCGGTTGAAGCTTATGATGTTTATGGCCTGGAGTCTCTGTTATTCGTTCATAAACTCGAAAAGAGATTAGGCCAAGCAACGAAAGATTACCGTTCTACCTCTATTTTGATAGAAAGAATCAGTATTGCTATTCAACGTGGTAATGCTGCTTCGGTCCTTGGAACTATTCCCCCTCCAAATAATTTTGATGAGATCATGCATTGCCCTCATTTCAGTACGGAACTAAAATCTCTCCGAAACAAGCCGAGATATATGTACATTCATCAGTCTCCTATCAAGGTTAATTCGCAAGTGATTGATCCAAACTAACTTACTTTTATGAGACAATAAGTATAGCTGAGGCACCAGTCAATCTAATAATAATACTAATGATTTTCAAACATGAATCAACCTCTGACGGAAGCACCAAATTTTTACGAAGATTTGAAATAGATGAACAATTCATTGTTCACTGTGGTTCTGGCGTTGAATCTGGTCATTATTAGGCATTGGTCAAAGACGAAACGGACTGATTTAAGTTTGACGATATTTGTGTCACTAATTTTTCTGGCGATATCTTGGATTTATTGGAGCCTCTGGAGATACCCTACATTTAATTCTATAGAAGAGAGGACATTGGCAGATCATGATCTTCAGGTGATTTGGTGCTGCAGGTTTTTCCGGGTTTTCCTGCAGCTGAAAAAGCGCGCCACTGGAATCAATCAACTCGCCCCGGACCGTCAATTAATTTTTGTTGTTGTTTCATAATTTCATAATTTATATTACTTTTTAAAACTTCAGAAATTTCTTAGATTTTTGAACATTTAACAAGATGAATTCAATTATTTGTTGAAAGATTCGCAATGTGTCTTGACGTTCACATATTCATCCGATGTAATACCTCTGTTAGTAATTGATCAGATACTATTTTCAATGGAAGTTCTGGAACCTTCTTTTGAGAAGAATAAAAATTCATACTCAGATAAAGTGAGGTTTCTCAGAATAGCAACACAAATAACTCAGCGATTCAGCAAGTATATATTTCTATAAAAAAACATCTCCAGAAAAAAGACGAGATCTCGAGGCTGGAGTTAAGATTTCGAGAAATAGTCGACAATTTGGAAAAAAATTCTATATTTCGAGAAAAAGTCTCAATATATCCTGAATGAAGAGGAGATTTCGAGGAAAAAGGCTTCATCTCGTGAAAGATCTCGTGAAAAAAGTCGAGATCTCAAACAAAAGTCGAGATTTCGAGAAAAAAGTGAGATCCCGTGAAAAACTATGAGATATATAAAAAAAGGGAAGATTTTCAATAAAATTTGAATTGGGCCCTTCTACGCCTTCGTAGACATCATATATTAGCGATCTTTCGACGCTTTTCTATATAAAAGTTATCAAAAACCATTTCCATATTCATTAATTTATCATGGTCAATGTCAAGATCTCGCGAATAAAGTTGAGATCTCGAGAAAAAGTCGAGATTTCGAGAAAAAAAGTGAGATCTTATGAAAAAAGTCGTGATTTCGAGAAAAAAGTCGAGATTTCGAGAAAGATGTCGAGACCTTGAGAAAAAAGCGAGATCTCGTGAAAAAATGCAAGGTCTCGAGATGAAAGTTGAGATTTTCAAAGAAATTCAAATGGGACCTAATATATGATGTCTACGCCTTCATAGACATCATATGTTAGCGATCATTCAACCCTTTCATATGTAAAACTTATCAAATATCATTTCCCTATTATTACTTCATCATCGTATCGGTTTGGAATCTTCAGAAAAATAATCTTTGTGAATCGAATGATAAAATCGCTCAATACACGAGTGGATAGTAGACTTTGATGAAATATTCATTCCTTTTTCAGGTTGGATTGGCAGAATATGAAAGGAGCAGTGAAACCACGAAGGAAAAGAATGAAACATAAAAATTTTGTGGAAATACCCAATGTCCACCAATCTAAAATGAAAACACTGAAGTATAGAAGGGAAAATGTAAGAAAACAGAGGTCGATAAGTATGGATCACTTCGTTGAAACTCTTGTAGTTGCTGATGCAGGCATGGTGGAATTCCATCAAGACGGAGAAATTGAAACATATATTTTAACTCTTATGAATATGGTAAGTATCAGTTATCTTAATTTCTGAGCATTATTCAAGTACTCATTTCTGTTTCAAATAGATTATTCTAATATTTTGGATGGAAACCAGTATACACACAGTTACACACAGGATGATTCTCGTCTTGTTCGATTCACCGTCTGAGTCCCACAATAAAAAAACCTTGTGGGTTGCGGTGGAGGGTCGAATAAACCCACTCACTTCTGACTTCTTCTGACCCATATGTTTTCTGATAGTTTTGATCGTGTGAATTGTGCATTCCTGATTTATGTTCATTCTCACGCAATTTCCACTTATAGTTTCACCAATATAACTTTCCCCACAAAAACAATGTATCTTATGAATGCAATCAATTTATCGTTCTTTATTTTATGTTGGGTTTTGTGTATGTGAGTCTAGATCACAGTGTATTCGTTGTTTTGTAAGAAATTCTTATATCATATCTATTTAGAATTCGCCTCATCTTTTTAGATAGTCCCGAAATATAAAGTATAGCGTTAGTTGTGAGAGGTTTTGGTGGTTGTTGTGTCGATAATTATTGAGTTGGTGACTGTTGAATTGTTAATGCTGAGTTCATTTGGTCTCTGATTGACGGTTTGTTTTTTATTGCATTCGTCACTGAATTTTCGAAAAAGTGTTGATAAGCGTTTTCTTCCTCAATAATACTTCTTCAAAATTTTCAGGGGTATCGCGAATCTTTTTTACAGATCGTATAAAGACAATTTGTTATACATTTTTCAACACTCGCATGATGGTTTGATGTGTTATGGAGGTATCTCCATAACACATCATATAATACCATGTTTTGTTTCGTTAAACATTTGAACTCCGCCACAAAAAAAATACTTTCGGTATATAAAGGCGGGTTTATTGAGATTTCTTGTTTTTTTTTGTGAATCCTCTTTATACTTTTAGCAGGAAACAAATGTATTTCGAATAACTCTGTGGAAATTGATCGCACCTGGTTTTCATTGCTAAGGCAAAAATTGAGAAGGGAATTATCAACCTAAACTGATTCCTCTATGAACATCTTGAGTGTGTGTGTTAATGTAGACTATAAAATATGACTTTTCGATATTTCTACTTTCGACATTTGTCTAACACTGTTCAAAAGATATATAGGTGCATATTTCTGAAACGTGAGCCGTTTCGAAAAATATCGGTTTCAAAATTGAATTTTTTGTATCATTAATTTCACCTGTAGGCCAAATTTATAAATAGAATGTACTGACTCATTACACTTCAAATGCTTTTATTACAGAGTTACTTATCTTGGTAAAAAAAGATAGGGTTCTCTATTGATCTATTTTTCAGATATTGGTAGGTCAAAAACTCAGAAAACATCAAGAAATATTATTGTTCCACAAAAAATATAGTCTTGCAGCAAATATTGTTGATGTTCACAACTTTTTTCTTCCATTCAGAGTTATGAAAGATAAAGACATTTATGGAAAATATATTTTGGACGATCATTATTTCAATTCATTGGCGGTGGTTTTTAATTTCGATTCAAATTCTGTTTCGGTCATCATTCTACTCTAATAACCTGACTGATTCATATTCGATGATGTTAAATACAGAGTAGATTTCCTTATCAAGGAAATGCTCTTGGTTGTTTTCTGAACTTACGCTTATTCCACCTGAAAGGAGATTTATTCACACTCCTGAAATATTTTACCTTGTAGTAACGAGTCGAAAATGATGTGTTCATTATTCGAAGAACGAACATACTGATTATGATTTAGTTCAAATTTTTTATGAGTGTCACTGTAGCTTGAAAATTCACATTATTCTCATAATTATCAATTTTCCATCTTATTATCGATATACTTTCTATAGTTCAACAGATTAATCTATCTAAATTCTCTCCCTAAGTAAGGTTCAGACTGAAGTTTCAAAAATATAATTACTAGTGGAGAGAGAGAATTTGAGTGAATATTATAACGTAGAAATTTCTCTACGTTATGCAAATTTCATTAATTCTGGAGTTCGAAACAAGACAAACGATCTCAATAGGGTCTTGCGATTCAATTCTAGATCACTCTGAATAACATGTTTTCCGTTCAGCAATCATAATTATTCGTTCCTTGCTAAACCTAACGATAAAACAAAACAGTTCCGAGCAGAGATTTCCATTAAACGGAAATAAAAAGTCCATTCCGGTCGAATATCCGCAAACCTATTCCAGATTATCTCCTTTATCATTGTTTCCGATGGAACTGTGTATAATTTGCCTATAGATTCTTCTTTATGGACCTAACTTACATTGGAAGATATAGTCAATTAAATTTTATATTCCGGAAGTGAGCAAATATTGAATGATGGCTCCATCTTCTTGTGAGTAGTGAAAGTACATATTCAGATGTATACCAACAGTGGATCTCTTTTTATAAAAGCATCATTAACAGATGGTATTGATCAATAATATATCAAACTAGCGACCGAACCCGAATTTTCACGGGTATCAGAATATACAGGCCTTCCTTTTTTTCTGTCATAGTGTAGTCTGTGGAAAAAGTTGAAGTTCCTGCCCGGAGAACGTGCTTCTGAAGATATGAACAGTACAGTAAACTCGAGAGTATTCCACCTATACTAAGACTTATTGTAAGACCTGTAGAAAACTGGCTATAAATCAAATCATCCAAAGGAACAATTCGTTCAGGCCAGTCTTCACTTAGCTACACAATAAGTTCATGGACTGACCCCTATCAGAAAACAACTACTTCCCTGGCTAATACCATGAAGGGCGTTGGATCATAAGCGGCAGGTGTCAGTGCAAGATTATTCACAGAGAAAATTCCTGCATATGCTTTTGGTGATACAACTGCCGGAATCGATTTTCAAATATTGGGACCGGCACACTTGCAGACCGGTTTCGGGCAATTTTGTGAAACGGTCAAGGAACGTATGTGCTGTTGTAGCCCTCAATTCCTCATCCATGAAAAACATTTTCGTTTTTTACCTGAAAATCATGCTTTAGAAGGTATGAGAGCAAAGATTTTCACCTTCTAGAACAGTATAGAACAATCCAGGACATTTCGAAATGTTCAGGAATCGTCTAGAATGTCCGGAAACATCCTGGAACATCCCAGGTCATTGTGAAACAATCAAGAGGGTTATAAAGTGTGATAGCCCTATCACACATCTGAGAAAAAGGTTTCCGTTTTTACCTCAAGGACGTGATTTTGGAGATGAGGGGCTGAGGAAATTTCTAGAACATTCTAGAGTATTTGAGAGCATACCAAAATTTTCTGAAACGTTCGGGAACATCTCTAAACATCCCAAGTCATTGTGAAACATTCCAGAACAGTCTCGAATGCTGTCGAATGTTCTGGAACATTACAGACCGTTCGAAGTCTTTTTCCTGGGTGGGACTATTCATTGTTAGAAGAATCCCAACCAGTTACTAATAACAGTGATCTTCAATGAAATTCCCTCAAACAAAAGTATATTCACAGCTTAATGGGTAGAATTTGAAACCTCTGTCTCTGCTCAAAGTGCCACGTCTTTCTCTTTCTCTATCTTTTTTCTCTGCAGTATTTTCTGTGTATCATTTCAGTTGATCTGCATTCGTTGCGATCTTTCTCTTATTCATCTTTGTACATATCATTCTTTTTTTCTAAGTCCTCACTTCCCTTACGGCGCAATAGATCATCTACTTTCTTCTAATTCTTTCCTTTTATCGTTCTTCATTTTCCTTCTATTTTGTTCTCGTTGGTCTTCTTTCCTCTCCAAAACAAGCACTTTTCCCAATATCCCATCAACTTGTTTGGGAAAGTACTTATTTGAATTAAATCTACGCCAGAGGTTCCACTTGTAACTTTTATTCTTTCCCCCTTACTTTTTTCTACCTTCTTATACATATATGCACTGTGTCTCACTTCCTATGGAAACACCCCCGTATCTTCCGTAATAATTGAGGTAGAATGATGAAACTCAGAGAACTGATAGAAATGCTCAAAATGCACATACCACCTAAATGGGGTTGGCCAAAGTGATATACACTGCTCGCCACTCGCGATGGAACAGCCCATTTTTACGGTAAAACATAC
>WOGR01005204.1:622-14015 GCA_015342045.1 Leptinotarsa lineolata | reverse complement strand
TAAATCTGAATAGGCTAGGGTTGGCAATATGCAGAAGCCTTCTTTCTATTGTGGGGTGGATTCTTAGTGCTCATCAGCACACTACAATGAGCAAAATCTTCGAATCTGGGTCAACTATTGAAATGAAAGATTCTCATAATCTGTTCATTCCTTCGAACCTTCAAAAGGATTTCATTAATCACTAGTTTGCTATTCATTTGTCAAATTTAGCCTAGAAAGGAAATGGTGTGACATACTGTAGAAATGATTTTTGGTGGTGTTGTAAATAATTGGGAAATTTTGCATGCTGTCTTTCGAACAATGACCTGAATAGGATGATCCGGAACAGCAGTTCAATTTGAGAAATGATACTGGAATTTGAAAGAAAATGCCGGACTTTCGTCCACGAATATATTTAATAGATAAATAGTATGTACAATATTCTATTAGGACCAGCCAATCAAATGTATAGACAACTTTATCATTGATTAGCTTATTACCTGCGACTTCGTCCGCGTAAACTCTAGTTGCTTCTTCAATTGCAAATTTAATATTCTGGAAATTAATTTTTTCTACACCAAAAGTTTGATTTAATTTCTATCGCCAAACCATAGACCAGTTCAGGGGCGGATCGTGAATTTGTGGGGCCCTGGACTAACACTATTCGGGGGGCCCATTAATTATCCCACTAATTGTTATTTTGTAAAAAAACTGATGATGAAGGTATACCATATGGGTAGGAAATGGATAATTGAAAAGAAATTCTACGACATTGATATACCTTTCTGCATTTTCGTGCGATACATATCACATTTTGCATCATTTGTGGAATCACAATTTATGGAAAGAATTAACAAATAATTTAAGTAGGTCGTCAAACAGACATTGAAAAATATAATTATGATAGTTTTCTGTAAATAAACTTATTCAATCGATCGTCGATGATATAATCAATATACTATAATGTCTCTCTAGCCTCTAGTCACATTTCGATACCAATACTTCGTAATGAATATAGCAATTCACAAATTGAAAATTGATTAAAAAGTTTACTCACTAGGTTAGACATGAAATTAGGAAAAAAGTTTTGTCTATTTTTCAAGGACAAAACACATCTACTGCACTAAAATTCTTGAGGCACTATAAAAGCGGTGCTTGTGCAAAAGTGGCGATTCACGTTGGATTTGAATCGCTAGAGACTGAGTTCATTTGAGAAAACGTTTTCAGGAAGTGTATTACTATGTGTAATACACTTCATACAGTTCACCAAATGAAAGAGTTCCTAGACAGTGAAATTCGAGGTGTACTGAGTTGAACCTCAAAATGATGAGCAGTCATAGTCCGTCGCGTATTTCTTATATGTACCGCTCTTGGTTGGTGGAATCAAATGTGCCAAGTCACTTGAACACCTCCCGTGAAAGTATTTACGGAGGAGAGACAAATCCCTGATGATAGTGATGATAGTGATGTTCGTGTCTCCAATCAGGCGGGTGGCTCCTTTCTGCATGGAATCCAGCAGCTTCAGGGTTTGCTGGAGTGGAGCTACATACCACCCAGTTGGTTGGCAGTAAGGGGGTCTATATGCATGAAGCGGGTTGGAAAGACCCACACCCCAAATCGGTACGACCAATCTGCCTTGCATCCTTCCTGTTGAAAAGACTTGAGAGGATACTGGACGGACAAATCAGGAAGGTTGCTTTATATGTAGCCCCCTGAATAACTACCAAACCGACAAATCGGCAGAGTAAGCATAAAAAAACATTGTAGAGAAAATTTTCCAATCCGTTGATGACAAGGAGATTGCGATTGCTGTATTTCTTGATATTGAAGGAGCATTTGACAATGCACTACCTGAAACTATAGGATGAGCCCTTGCTGGAAAAGGCATAGAATCGACCATAACTGGATAGATGTATGCCATGCTGGTAAACAGAACTGCAACTACAACTCTTCGAAACGAGGCCATTAGGTTCAGAGTCACCAGGGACTTCCCTCAAGGTGGGGTACTATCTCCCCTTCTGTGATCGATACTGTTGGATAATCTGCTTGTTGCCCCCGTTAGAACAGAAGTAGATTTGCAAGCTTATGCAGATGACCGTGTCATCTTAGCAAGGTCCACGTTGGGAAGGGTAGCTCATAATATCCTCCGAAGTAAGATGGATGTGGTTCACAGTTGGTACCAAAGGGAGCAGATATCTGTTAACCCCAGCAAAACTGTGATAGTCCCCTTTACCAAGAGGAGAAAATTGGACGACTCAATGCCACTTTCCTCTCAATGGTGAGGTCATTCCATTTGGAACGGAGGTGAAATATCTTGGCATTGTCTTTGATAAAAATACTCACCTGGAACGCTAACTTGGAAGGTGTTTCACACAAATCCAGACTGTTCCTATGAACATGTCAAAGGATTTGTGATGAAACTTGGGGTTGAGGTTCCAAACAAATCCATTGGATTTATGTGATGATTAACAGACCAATGATCACTTATGGAGAAATTGTCTGGTGGCCGAAAGCTTCACAAAAAAAACGGCGAAGCTCTCTGGCTCACAGAAACAGGCTTTTATGGCTATCTGTGGTGCCATCAGTTCCACACCATCAGCGGCCATGGAGATCTTTCTACAACTGCCTTCTCTTCACATTTTTCCGCAGAGAGAGGCTAGATGGACTGCATACAGACATGTGCACATACATTATTAATCGACACTATTTACCATAGGCTACACGCACACCAAAGACAGTCTTCGACTTTGTGGTTCTTTAATTTATTTGTTATCGCCATTATTCAACCATTTTTATGTAACCATTTTTTCTATCAATGAACTTATTACTTTCAATATTATTTTCATTTTTATCTCTGGAAATAAAAAAGAATCATTATATCAAAAGCTTGACATTATATTTTTTTACAATTACCCTAAAACACTTGCATTGGTGAATAGAGTACTGTCGTTAAACAAACTGTGGGGTTTGTCACCCTCTTCAAACTCGTAAATCAACCGAAATACAGGCTTGATTCTTCTTCACAAGCGAGTTCCCAAACCAATCAAACAATATCAGACCAGGTGGAAACGAGCAACTCAATTTCTGGTTTAATTTCCGGTAAGTTAACTTTTGAAACCGTGAACTTTTTCCACTGAGATGGACTCCTCCTACATGAAGGAACATGAGTTGAAAATTTGAAAACACGTTTCTTTCTTTACATTAGAATAAGACATTTTTGTGTAGTAATGCAATTTCAGGTGAAATGACTAATTTCTCTTTTTGTAAATGATCGTAACATTTTAATTGTAGATATGTCACAGAAAAAATAATTGTTTGAATTTACTATTCTGATTTAGGACTATTTAAATTATATTTGCTTGATTTCATCATGATATATTCGAATTGATTTCAATAAATTGATTCATTTCGTGAAGAAAGTGTTTGGTACAAACGAAAAATGTGGGAGTCTTCCAAAGATTTTTACCTTTCATTTAGCATAGTGTGTAGAAATCCTATGAATGATATCTGATTCAATTCCATAACGAATGTTTGGAATACAAGCTGAGTAGTTTTTTGTTTCGAAAGAATTTTTCTTTTGTGTAACTCATTGTTAATATGAAAGTAGCTGTCCTAGGAGGGCTTTTTCTTCAGATTGTGTCTGAAAGTTACTTTTTTGCATGATCTACACATCTATGTATAGAGTTACTTCTTCTGAAATTGATTGTTTCATTTTTTCTTGAAAGATTCTTACAAGATGGAATAGTAATAAGCCAAAAACTTTCTTTTCTAAAAATTGATAACTTCTAAAAATATAATCCTTTCAAGTTAAACAAGATTCCTTCTGCTGGGATTTAATCAAATAGGCGAATGAATATCATTACGATGTCATCGATGACATGAGTAGATCAAACGTATTCTATGACAAAGTCGTAATTTATGAATGAATGTTATCAGGATTGGTACTGAAGAGCCCTAAGGCAAGTGTCTTACGGCGAAACATCGATGTCTATCAGTGAGGATGACAGTGTCCCGTGTAAGTGAAATGTTTACCTTTCATTCAGTATAGTGTGTAGGAATCCTGTGAATGATATCTGATTCAATTCTAAAACGAATGTTTGGAATACAAACTGACCCTTTCAATTTGATTCACTTCAATTTTATAATGTATTCATTTGAAATGTAAATTTGCAATAATAAAATAATTTTTTGCTGCGAACTGGTTTATTTTGGGTAAAAAACCCAACCGACATTTTTTGTTTAGAATAAAACAAGCTATCAGAAATGAATTTTCCAATGGTAAATAAATAATAAGACAAAAAGTTAAATTGGAAATAAATTTTATGGATTGCGTTTTCCACCCCTTACAACCATGGGGTAAACCAAATAAATTACTGACTAAGTGTCTTTTTGGTAGTATAAAACGTCGGGTTAATTTCAATATTGTAACTTTTTCAGTGCTTGTGAAAAAAATTGTTATACAAATTTTATGTACCCCCTTCAAGGGGCTGTATCTTAACAAGGGATGCTCCAATGAAGTTTCTTTATATGGAAGATCCTATTTTTTTTTCGACAAGGAATCACCTCTTCAAATGTTTTACACTTATTCAGTTACACCCTGTATAAGTAAGGATTGATTTTCTCTAATTATGTTGGTTTCTATCAATTGACAGTTTCCGAAACCGTAAATGAGTTAGATTGTAACAAAATGCCGTATTCGGTATCTGTATTACCGTGTAATCTATTAAGGCCTACCAAGGCAATGTTAAGTTTAACGTAAGCATCATTAAAGTATAATTAATTATACATGATTGTTACAAAACCAGGAGGCTTGTCACATGGTCTGTAGTTTCTTATACGCTCTGTCTGAAACAGATTATTTAATTCTCAAATATTCTGAGCTGCAACCTCCTCATAGTCCTCATGCAATACGGTAGTTATGAATACCAGGTGTTTGAAAATTGTCAAAAATTGATTCGATTTAACAATTCATCAAATTTTTCAGTCTTGATGTTATTTCATATTCTCTTTGGACTTGTAGTTTTGTCATTTTCATATCTACCGCAATGATTTTGTTGTCTACAGAATATTTTGGTTCACAATATTTCCATAATACTTCACTCGAATTTTATTCAGGTCAGTCGGATATTTCAGTAAAATACTTTTCATTTTGATCAATTCACTAATCTTAGGTTCCAAATCTACTGAAATTGTATGACAGTGGAAGTCCGAACATTCAGTAAGAAATATTCTCAAATAAGTGACAAATAACTTAAAGACAAATCCTAACACAACAGTTCAATGTTACGAACGTTTACTTTTCATGGCTTACTTTCACATTAAAAGATAATTCAAATACAACGATAGCAGATCGTGTTTGAAAAATAAAGAGTCGATTACTCTTATAATAACTACCATGAAGCCAAAGTAATGAAATATGTATGAGAAGTGTAACTGATCTACTGTTATATCTTATTGACAGAGCCCGAACAGCTTACCCTTGGGGAAAACATAATAATAATGAGAATAATTTGATTTTCATTTGATGACAGTAGGTATTGAATGGAGATGCTGCGTGGTAAGGAAATGTACGTTATTATAATTTCAAAGAATATTTCAGAATTGTGAGGTTAGTTGAACGAAGATGTCGATCATGTATGTGGTTTCTGGGAACAAGTTTATTGAGTAAGAGATCCCGATGTGTTCCAAACACCGAATTACACCAAATTCAAAACTCCAAAAATTGAAGACCGTCCTGAACAATAAAAAAAATACGTTGAACACTACCGATTACTAAAACAGACTCTCTGGTACGACATATTCTCGCCATACTGGGCTCAAAATTCAATCAGTTGGTGCGGTTACAGCCCTACATTGAATTAAGTCAGTTAATAACGTCATGTTCGGGACAACCATGGAAAATATAATGTAAAATCAGATGGTGAAATTGGTAAAGAATGCACGGCTGATTTGAAGCAAATTCTTCGGTTTTACTTTTTTCAATGACAATCTCATGGCTATCGCAATGAGCAAGTGCAATCTGCTCTTCAATAAACCTCTCTACATTGGTATGGCCATTTTGGATAGTTCCTGAGTATGCGTGAATTCACTCATAGACGAGGTGAATTACGATGACGGTTATCAAAATCTCATCGCAGGCAATTTCTATGAATTCGATATGAGCGACTTTTGTATTGTACAATATTTCTGGTGTTAACAAAATAGTTGATTAAAAATGAGGTTGACTACCGAATACGAGTAATGTCCCATTTCATAGGCTTGAAATCAAAAATGTAGGTAGACTGTCCAAAAATTAAGGTAAATGTCCGAATTTCGCGGGCTATGTAAATTCGAATACCGATTTTTTCATGTTGGTACACTACCATTTTCAGTTTGTTGGTGAGGGGTATAAAAGTAAAAAGTGTTTTTGCGTGTTCGGCGATTTTTGAGCTGTCGAAAAAAATGGATCAAAAAATTTGAATAATTTGCATCAAATTTTATGTGAGACATGAGATTGAATGCTCAAAAATACTTCAATTGTTAACAGTGGCATACGGTAATAGTACTCTGAGCCAAAAAATGTTTACAGGTGGTACAGGATTTTCACAGAAGATGACGACGCTCGCCCTGGAAGCCCAGCACATCAACAACCGATGAAAATGTTGGGAAAGTGAAGAAAATTAACATGGAGAATCGTAGAAATTCTTATAAAACGTTTAATTTCTCAATAACGAATGAACCAATCTCTAAAATAATCACAGAAGTAATAGAGAAACACACGACCTTTCAAATGATGTATTACTCGATCCTCCATGCACCACTGAAAAAAATAGGAGGGGGGTAGTTGCTGACCGCAGGAAGGTTAAGTTTCGGGAATTATTTCCATATCAGAATTAGTCACCCTAGAAAAAACAATTGATGTATTCTTTGATTACTCGTCTGTTTCTGAATTACAGGGGGGGTCAAATTTTCGTTTGAACACCCTGTATATGAGAAAAATATGAAAGTAACTTCGTATTATTATTCATGTATGATACCAAAATTGAACCACATAAACAGATTTGATTCAATATTATTCAACTTCGAGAAATTTCTCAGTTCTAGATTCTGCCAAACTGTTTTTCGAAACTATTTCATTTCTCATATAAATTGGTCGAAGGAAACCCTGAAAATTCCCGGAGAGAAGGGAAATTTCGGAGAAACCGAAAACTCTAATCGAGTGTCTGTCAGTGTGCCGACACACATGACGTCGCAACCCCCAACCATGCGATGATGAGATGAGAGGGAAGTAATCCAACCCCAGGCTGTCGCTGATACGACTCGCTGTTGATATGAACCTCGCAAGGAGTTGCTTTCTCATTATTTCACCCTTCTTTGAATCAGATATGTGCACTAGAGAATTTGGTGAAATTATCGCAATACATGGCAATCAACCAGAAATGCAATACTTTTCTCGACGCGCGTTTCACCAACCAAGTTGACGTCTTCAAGAGGCGAAGAAAAACTATAATTGCATTTCTGGGGGTTGGAAAGAGTGCTTGATCTTCACTATCTTCAAAAAAACATCGACATAGATTTTCTAATACCCAATAGGGCAAGAAAAATCTTTCAGTCAACTAAAGAACAGTTCAATAATATCGACACTCATGGAGAAAACTATTAATCAAAACATTCTTCATAATTTGAAATCATTTGACATCTTCAAGATCATCAATATGGTTTCTAGAAGCAAAAAGCAACAGGCGACCTTCTATGGAAAAATGAAATCGGGAAAAGTAAGTAGAGGTTGATGCGCTTCAATGAATCTTCGACGCCAGGGCCCATCAGATTGTCTTTGTTCTCAGTTTTCCAGCTCTCTCGGGTAACATTTCTCACGAGTAACTATCGTTGTTGTCCTAGAAGAGAGCCGGGATCGACTCGGCTACTCACTGGACATTGTCCATTAAGAGGGCAACTGTACAAAATAGGGCTGTGAAACTGAGACCTCAACTCCATAGATTTGCCGCCGACTGATTACCATCATTTCAAGCACTTCGATAACTTTCTCACCGGTAAAACCTTCGCCATTGAGGACCATGCAAAAACGGCCTTCATCAAAGTAGAATCAGAAAAGTGAAAAAAATCTTTTGAAACAATCTGATACTAAAACAGGTTTTGAAACTTGTCAGATGCACTTTTTATGACAGTAAGACTGAAACAGAAATAACAAAAGGAAAACTACTTGAGATATATTGAAAGAAAACACTAACTGGCATTTTGCAATATGGTTCGTGATACCAATAAATGAGTTTCAATTCAGTAAATCCTTCAATTTTCGCCAAGCTATCGAATATGCAAAAATATGAATGTAAACTATAGTAATCTTTATAATAATGATTTCTCTTTTCTTATTTAATCACAAACTTGCAAACCCGAGAAATTTTTGTCCAACTTGAAAATATATTTGACCCTCAATCTCGAGTACAGTCGAAATCAATCTGATAATTCCTCTCACATAATCATAGATCAGTTTCAGTCATTGTTGTTGACCCTCCATATTGACTTAGTTTGACATGATGGCATATCATTCTAATGATATTTTAATGTTATTTTTTATTTGACAAGCCGATCCTCGAAATGAATCATTTATTGTGAATATTTAGTCTATATATCTGAATGGAAATCTAAAAATGAATTTTAGAGTAAAATTATAATTCTGGCAACCACTCTTCGCGTATTCATTTTGCAAAGTATAGCCTTTTGCATTCACATTGACTCCATCTAATCAAATACTTTTATGTAGAAGTTTCTGGAAATTTTGTGATGAATATGGCTCGTTAGGTGATAAAGAGCATCGAAAAATGCTCAGGAAGATGACCAAGTCTTTCTAATGTTCTAATGTTTACCAGCTAGCTGCTTGATCATCAATTATTATAACTTCACTTGGTCACAAAACCATGAAATTCTATCAAGATTTTTTGTGAACTATTCTATTGTTTCTATTTTAGTTCTCTTTGTTGTCCGAAAGCAATATTTATGCCAATTTGCCTTTTCTCCATAACTTGAAAATACTATCCTTATTCCGTTTATTTCGTGCTCTTTACTACAATGTATGGTCATGATTTATAAGGTTACTGCAAGTAGTTCAATTTTTATTTATTATCAACGTTGTCTTCGTTTTCAATTTGTACAATGTGCGGCTGATCGGATATACCAGAATTCCTTTTCCCCTGGATGAGGATGTATCGGTTTTTTTTAATGTATTTTGTAATGAGAGACAGTGATAGTAGGATATCCCATTGCCCATTTTGTCATTCACGTGTGAAAAACATTTCCCAAAGAAAGATATTTTCGAAAGCTGCTGAGGACCAGCTATTTCTTCTTTTTATCATTCAAGACATCTCACCTATCCTATACGAACCATTTGCATCCTAATCAGGTTTCTGGTAGATACTGAAAATGACTGCCAAGACCTCTTGTTGTTGATGTTGATTTCCATTTCTTTCAGTTCTTTCAGCTATTTTCACTTCTATCATCCATGAAGAAGAAGGAAGTGGTTTTCATGTCATACGGAGTGCAAGAGTGCTTTTCTTCTGACATTGACTCTTCAATAGATGGATTCGGACAACATTGACCTGTGAGAAGCGCTGTTAGACATCGTAGTTCATTCCTACTGTCGTCCAACGACCATTTGGTTTTAAGCTTTGAAAGGTGAATGAACGCCTTGAAGTGATCCAATTCTGGAAGATTTTGTCAGAAGTCCATAAATCTTCTTGCCGTCCAGGTGTTCAATGTTTGTTTGGCAAAGCCTAAAGCGATAACAATGACAGGCTCTGGTCCAATGAGGCTGCTTGCAGCGCTCTCTGGATTCCTCGCCAGTATGGCCAGGAATCCAGACCAGAGACAATTTGCTAAGTCTTCCTATTCAGGAGAGTCGTCTTTGGCAATTTGCTACCAATTCAGACGTTGCTCGGTACTTTACCATGGAGTTACTATTTTATTATTTACGACGAAGGTGACTCTGAGAGCGACCTCTAAGATTTGTGCTATGATCAATGAAAACAAAGCTAGTACTTTTGGCAATTGTTGATTTCCATTTCTTTCAGTTCTTTCAGCTATTTTCAGTTCTATCATCCTTGCGGCATACGAATTCTGACTTCAAAATACAATAGCAATCGTCATCCATGATCCATGGAGAAGAAGGAAGTGGTTTCCATGCCATACGGAGTGCCAGAGTGTTTTTCTTTCGAAGAATTTGACATTGTTTCTTCAACAGATGGATTCGAGTCAGTTCTTCTAATGGATAAGTGTCTGGCGTCAGCTGCTTCATTCAATCAGGAATAAGAATGGGTATTCTTCCTGACTTTTTATGTATGGATTATTCGATTACAATACATTTTTAACAAGAGAGTTCGATCTAAGTGATATGGTGTTGTTTCCTTACATGTTTGCGAAATATGAATCTATTTTTGTATCAGATGGATAAGTTTTTCCACTGCTACTTCATAAGGAAATAGAGAGGCACTGTGCTTCTTGGGGATGTCCATTCTTTTCTACCTCCTGAGCTATGGGGTTATTCTGCCTATTTTGATGTTTTACAATCAACTGTAGTATCAGCCCTGGGCCGAAAATAAATTTCATCAATTCGATGCTTTGTTATATTCTGTCCTGGGAACATTTTCACTACTACTTCTGTCACTTTGGTCTGTATGTCCGCAATAAGCCTAGTCTTCAGCAACTCATCGGTGTTGTAACCGTTTTTAGTAACATCAGCAATATTGTATACTTGGATGAAACTAGAATTGAACACTGTTACATTTGTGCTCTTTCGATCTGCTGTGAATATGAACATGGTATTCGGCTAGACCATGAATGCAACTTTTAGATTCTGATGAAGATCTTTTTCATTTGGAAATGTAGGTCTCGAGTTTTCTATCTATCCCCTAAATGCACTCTCCATCTGGAGTGTGGTCATCCCCACACCACTTAAAATATTCCTCGTTAAGGATAACAGGAAGCAAACTTGTCATTCATGACCCAGAATGTCAGTAATGGAAAATCGAAGTAGTTTTGTCATGTAATGCATCACATATGTGATGCAAGTTGATAGTTTTTTATCAGTGGATATTGAAAGTGAAAATTTGAATCCTGATAAAATTATTTTCTTAGACGAATTAACATAGCAGTCTGTTGGATACCTGTTAGGTATTGACAACTTCAGTAGTAGTAATTCCTGATGTTTTCAAATAATATTAATTTCCGTCTAGCATTCAATGTTTATATGTTGAATCATTTCGGATACAACTCGATATAGTTAAAGCAAGATGAATAATATTGAGAGATAGTAAAAAATAACATATGAATGCATTCAAAGTATTTTTGATGGAACATGATATCTTTCGAGATATTTGATATTTTCTGATCAACATTATAAACGGAAGGTTTTTCATTTCAATTGAATGTGACAGGAGAATGGTCTTATGAAAAACTTTGTGTGAAACAATGTCGGTGTATGTAAACTTTTTTGATGAATAATAATATTACGTACGTCAGAGCGAAAAGTTAACTAATTATGTAAATATAAAGGGGTGTCGTTAATTTTGTGAAAGAAGAATATAATATATGTTTTCATAATACATTCAAGAAACGTAATTTTTACCGTATTTAGGTCATTAATAACTCGAATGGTTTATTTATTCTAAAAAATTCAAGCTACCTCATTGTTCTTGCATTACGATCTAAGATTTATATCTTTCCACCATTATGAACCAGATAGTTCTCACGAATCGATATTTGATGTATGTAGTACCTACATACCACCTCCCACAGAACTATGACTTTGATGAATACGATCATGAAGAAATTCATGAAAAATAAAGAGACTAATAATGATTATTCGGACTGAATGAAAGGTCGGTATCAAGCGAGTCGGCGAGATTTCAAACAAATTTTTACTTTTATTGATTATCGAATCCGTATACTGTTCTCACAATCTAACTTACAGGGTGTATTCCTGGAATTGCAGCTGCACTGAATTTGTTATATCAAGAATTGTGATTCGCATTTGGATAACTAACTGATAACTACCGTGTTTCAGTAAGCACATTGAGTATTTGATTTTTCTCAATTAGTTCATGAATATAAGGAATTATGTCAATTTGAAAAATCACGTTAAACATACGATGGAAAAATACATCATATCATTTGGTTCTTACTTTTATTTCAAGACCTTTGGAAACCTTTATTTGTTCTACATATGTCCTACTAGATGATGTAATACATTTTAACATTATCTTTCTCTTTCTCTGTGGACAATATTATTTGGTATATTTAAATTTCCTCAAATCTGGATATAATTTGACGGAAAATATGTTGTATCTGGTTGATCCCAGCTGGTTTACTGAAAATGGTCACTATAACTTTCAGTCCTTCTTCTTCATTTCCAATCATTCGTTTGATTTTTCTTCTTTTGTGTTATCTAGTTCTTTGTCAGTTTTTTAACGTATACCTTCTAGGATTCTTTTCCGACTTGTTTTCAAATTCCTTAATTTTATTTCGAATGTTGAAGTAGTTTTTGTATTTGTCACTAATCCTATTCGTTCTTTCTTTTTGAGTGTTAGGGTAGGAACTTTCTTTCTTCCAAATCAGCTCTTGCTCCAACATATTGGATTTGTAGAACGTAGTAATGTCTACTATCTACAATTTGATAGTTGTTGATTACTTCATTGAATTTAACTCAAAATTTACTTGGTATAACCCATTCTCAGTTAATAAATACATGTAATTTTGAATGATGCCATTTATTTTCTATTCATTCAGACCGCTGACCAATTTACATGGAATTTTTCGAAGGTTTTTAGGACGAACAAGAAACCAAGAAATATATCAGGGTTTTCAGAACACAGCTAAGACTAACCAATTGAAATTGATGAAGTTTTCGAAAATTTTAAAGTGAGAGAAATTAAGGTACTCTGAGATACCATAATGATACGATATTTTTATAAAGATTGTTCCATTGTAGTTTTGATGTGGTGGAGATATCAGTAAAACTTACGATTTCACTAGATATGTTTCAATTCACTAGGTCAGAGGTTCTCAAACTGTGGAGCGCGACCCTCAGGGGGTGCGCGGAGTTTTTTGAGGGGGGCGTGAGAAAATCAAAAAATTTACAATACCAACTTATTTGAAAACATATAAATTATAAGATAACTACTCGAATATGTTTTTCCATAGTCATCAAAAAGACAAGGTTTTTGTGTTAAAACGGTAAAACTCTTTAATTTCAATATTTATTCTTGTACTAGCTCCATAGCTTCAAATCTACTCAAAAAACATTATCAAAAATGACGACTGTGCCTTCCAAAGCTCTTATGGCGTCTTTTAAGGTTTCTCATAAAATTGCTAAATGTAAATAGGAGAAACTCTTATCTTACCAGCCGCTATTGAAATAGTTGCC
>WOGR01005203.1:0-14015 GCA_015342045.1 Leptinotarsa lineolata | reverse complement strand
CCAGTCATCAAATATAATGTTATAAGAGCACCTTGCTGAATTTACGACTGAATTTAAATGTCCAGATTCTATAATAGATGAGTCACTAACACTGAACGCTCATAGTGATTACATTTACAAAAAAAATCAAGAAAACACTTTTTTTTCGGATATCATCTCAAGTGTCCTTATTTTCAAAGATGACTGTATATAGGAACATTATACAGCTTCATTTCGATTACTGTTCTAGTCTTCTATATCTCTTGGACAGAAACAACAAACGAAAGTTCCAAAAATCACAAAATCGAAAAGTGCGAATAATTTTGATGTGTTATAGATATACCCCCATTCAAATTATGCTAAGTACTTTAAATTGCTATAGTGTAACGCAAAGACTATTTTATATGTCAATGATATTCATTCATAAAATCACAATGAGTTTATTATCGAATCACTTCAATTCTTTTATTACTTATAATGATGAAATCCATCACATGAAACGAGGACTAATAATTAATTTCATATAGCTAGAACCAGAAGTGAACATTCAGCTGAAAATTAAAGAAGTAGATGTTCAAAATTTTCACATTGTTCTTTACATATCCCCATAAGAAGAGATCTACTGATAAGGTGATCGCGCTTGCCATTTGATCGATCCTCGTCTCCCTATCCAACAATTGGAAATGTTGTATCGAGGTATTGCCAGACATTTACTTGGTAATGTGGTGGTGCTTTATCCTGCTGAAAACATATCGTATTCACTAGAACATAAGGGTTTCCTGGATCAGTATATAAATTTGCTTAACTTAGAATGACATCATTTTGAAATAGTGCCAAATAATTATCGCCATCCAAGTTGCCCTTGATGAAAAAGGGACCAATCATTTGGTTTCCTACAATCCCTGCCCAAACATTAACCTTTTGAGGGGATTGCGTATGTTCTTTTCTCATCCAGTAAGGATTTTCCGTTGACCAGTAGTGGCAATTTTGCCGATTAGCATGACCGTTAAGAGAAAAAGTACACTCATCAGAAAACATAACGTCTTCTAATGATATTTTTATTCAACATGTCCATCATTTGCTCACAAAAATAAGTTTTTCTATCGAAATCATCTTCCATGAGCTCCTGAGTAGGTATCATTTTATAGGGTTGCATTTTATTTTCTTTCAATAAGTTTACTATCGATGTATGGCTAACATTAAATGTAGTGGATGCCTATCTACTCGATGTATGTGGGTTTTCCTCAAACTCAAACATCACATCTAATTTGAATTCATCACTCATTGCATTGGCAACTGCTTTTTTATCTGCCTCACATGACCAAACTCGCGAAACTGCGTCTTATTTTGCTTATTGTTTCTTGAGATATGGGTGGTGAATTGAGAAATATTTCATGAAATAGGCGTACTACTTCCTGTTGTATTCGAGTTTCATCACCGTAACCAATCGTTTGTAAAACTGTTATTTTATGCATTTCCGTTAATCTAACCATTTGTTAGACTTGAAGTTAACAAACTTTGAACTTAAATAAAAATACTGACAACTAATGTTGTAAGAATGCTATCTGAAAAGAACATTTCTCTGGTTTTTGCTTACTTTCTTATCATCAAGACCTCAACAGGAAGTAAGTTTTGAGTATATTGCATTAAGTTTTGTGTGTACTTCATCAAATTTCGGTAAACACATTATTTTAATTTATTTCATCTTAATTGTTGCAATAAACTCAAAAGCGATAACATTTCTGAATAGAGAATGAAAATATCTTCCAAACGATATATCACAAGCCTGTACTTTTCATTAAGAAAATTGGGGGTTGTACCTATCATTCGACGGGGGTTGAAGGTAGGGGTAGCATTTTGCCGTTGAAGTATGTCAAATCATAATTTGAATTCAATGTGTTTCGGGATTTTCAAAAATATGTACAGTAACCGGAATAATGAATTTATTCCATTTGGCTTTTATACACTGTATGTATTAAACATAAATAAAACCCAATTACAAAAACCTTCAGGAACCTAAATAATAAATCACTCAATCCTCAAATTTCCACATGTCTTCCTTCCATCGCTAAACATTTCATTGTTCGTGCACAAAATTCTTTATTGACATTTTCTAAAATATATTTCGGTACAACAGTAATAACATTTTTCAATCCATTGATATTTTGACATGGTTTTTCAGCATAGACTTTATTCTCAAAAACTTTTTTTTTTCAAACGAAAGTTTGTACTTATTAGAACAGTACATATTGTTTATCGTATATGAATTAGAAATAATCTCATTTTTTGGGAAAGAAAGTTTTTGGCTTTCTACTACTCCATCTTGATACAAAAAATGTAGGAATCTTCCAAAGAAAGGAAGGTAGCAATCATTTTCAAAAAATGAAATAACACTAAACATAGATGTGTAGATCATTCAAAGAAGTAACTTTTAGACACAAAATGGAAGAAAAAGGTCTTCTGAAACAGCTATGGAGTAGTAGAAAGCCAAAAACTTTCTTTCCCAAAAAATTAAACACTCCTAATAAAATATAACCCCTTCAATTTAAACTACATGAACTTGTGATCCAACACCACACAGCGCTGTTTCGACTCGCCAAGGTCAATGGTGTTAGACTGAACCACTCGAGTGTCAAACATAAATTGGAGGGAAGATTCAATAAAACCTCTATTAAATCTTCCCTCCAATTTATGTAATCCTAACAACATGAATGATTCGTTTATTGTTTCGCAACAACGGTGTAATAAAGTTGACCCAAATCTGGAACAATTTTACTGTAATAATATGAATGATTCCATCACATCACTTCTTGAATCAACATTGATTACCGAAAATGAATTGTTAACCTTCATGTCAAAAATCAAAGGTAGAGATCAAAAGGAATAGATGATTTTGAATAATTTTCTTTAAAACCTTTGCTGTTCACCTATAGTTTTCTGTCCATCTAAGTTTTCCCAAATATGTGGATGCAGTCTATCCTGGTACCAAAACCCAAAATTAAAGGACCTAAGGAATTCAAACACTTGCGTCCTATAAGTCTGCTTCAACTTGTTTCTAAAATTTTGGAAAAGGCTATTGAGAAACCACCTTCACAACAGTACTTTCAGTTATGCAATCAACTTTCAAATCAAACAGCTTCATTGAACATATTGGATGAATTCGTCGTAGCATCGGAAAAAGACGAAATTACTATCCTAATATTGATTGACTTCAGTTGAGCTTTTGATACCGAATCATCAACTACTTCGATCTATATTACATTTTAATGGACTTTCTCATAGCACTTTGAAATTTTTCGATTCATATCTTTCATATATAAACAAATTGTCAGAGTGGAGAACCACATATCATATTTCAAAACAATTTCTGCAGTTGTTCCACAGGGTTCAATCTTTGACCCTATCCTGTAAATAATTTACACCTCCCATTTGACAACCTGTCTGAAAAAACTCAAATATCATATGTATGCCAATGATACATAGTTGTATTATTCTTTTATTCCTGATTCTGTACAACATAGCGAAAATATCATTGATGAGGATTTGTATAAATTTGTTAATGTATCGAAGAAACATACTCTGGAAGTTATTAATTCCAAATGCTCTGTAATTGTATTTGGGGGAAAAGTCACAAGGTCGAAATTCAGCGACTTGATCATAAAAATTGATGACACTGTTTTGCCTGTCGTGAATCAGGTTGAAAATGTGGGAGTTTTTATCGATAATAAACTCAAATTCGAAAAATATACTTCAACATTGATTCAAAGAGCATTTGGGAAAATGAAAGTATTATACCCTACTGGGCATGTCTTGAGCCTAAAAACTAACTTACTCATTCGTGATCCGTTAATACTATTCAATTTCAACCATTGTGACGTAGTGTATCATTATTTTCTGAACAAAAATGAGCAACAACGACTTCAAAGAGTTCAAAACTCTTGTTTGAGATTTTCATAGGGTATCAAGAAAAGAGAACCGATTTCTCATAGACTCAAAAAATCCAGATTACTGAAAATATACGATAGGTGGACTCTTCATTCTTCGACATTATTTTACAAAGATATTGTCAATAAAACACCTTCCTGCCTCTATAATAAAATAACTTTTCGAACTGACTTTCATAATGTGAACATCAGACCTAAAATGATCCACGTTGTTGGGCACTCCACTGAACTATTCAAAAGGTCATTTACATACAGAATAGCTGAATTCTATAACAACCTAGCACCATTCTTTCGATCGAAATCTATTTCCAGTTTCAGATGCTGCCTAAAAGAACATCTTCTGAACAAGCAATAATACCCGAATATCTTCTACGACACATGGCTCTTGTAGGCAATAGCTGAAATATTCGTATTATTCTTATGTTTATATCAATATCCGCCTCATCTCTCCTCTTGTTTTGAATACAATGCTGTATCTGCTATTAAAATTTCAATTATGATTGAAGCTTTTATTTTTTTTATATTCTATCTTTTTGTTTTATTTTTCATATTTTTTGTAAGTTGTAAGAGGAAGAATGAACTCTGTTCAGTCTTGAATCTTATTGACAAATTTGTATTTTTTTCTATATTGTATCATGTTATTTTTGCTGCCAATAAATTCATTTATTATTATCATTATTATAAAAAGTACAATCCAGAAAATGAAGGTAGTGACGCCATCTATGGGATGGAATATCAAAGATAAACAAACACTAAGTCTTTTGTCAACCAATAGATGGCGGCTTTATAGGTAGGGATCTCACCACCTTTACTGTCAAGTTTGACCTTCTTGGGACACTTGAGTGGTTTAGTCTAACCCTACTAACTATGGCGAGGCGAAAAGGGGCTGTCTGATGTTGGATTACAAGTTTATCTAGTTGCGTTATAGTGAAAGCTGCAGTGAAAGTCAGAGGATGAATCTCGATTGGTAATCGATGTTTGATCTTCGTTTTGCAACTGATCGCTTTAGGGAACTTCTTTCATCTTTTCCATAAGAAATGCAAAAACTCGACTTTACTGAAGTGATTCTTGCGTTAGATACCTAGAGCTACTTCTACAAGTTCCTCAATAATATGAAAATACCGAAAAAAAAAACAGAGAGGAAATGAAGGAGTTTATTGTCGAATAAGTTTTTTATTCCTTAATCTTGGGACTCTGCTAGGGCCCCCGCGGGATAGAGTTGAAATAAAATAATTTCAAATCGATCAATACATCATACAAACTATAAAAGATATCTATGAACAATTAAATTACTTTCAATAAGGTTTAGAAATCAAAATCGCACTAGGTAGATATTGCTAAAAATAATTATAGAACGGAACAAATAATAATAACATGAAGACATAAATTATTATAATACACAAAAATAATGAGAAATGTAAGAAACAGTTGAAATGATTCAACAGGCTTCATGCCGATATTTTTTGTGTGTGAAAAAATTGCGAAGTTGCCTATTACTGCTACTTTCAATTGTCTTCCAGTACATACCAGCTCTAATTTTCATTCGTCGATATTTTTTAATGTTCTTTGGGCTGCAGTCTAAATCCTAATCCTTATTGTCCTGAAAAAAACTTTTGTTTGGTATGTTTTGGTACCATTTTCGGAATAACTACAAAATGTCCATCAACAGATTTACTAACATGAGATCATGAGATCTCTAACTGAAGGAACATGCAAATAATTTGATAGGATGGAGGAAAGTTCTGAAAAGATGATGAAATATCTGTAGCAAAAAAACTCAAATTATTCTGGTCAAATTTTTTGTTTCATTTTCAATTCAATATTTTGTTTTGTTGTTTTGTCCAAACAACAAAAGGCTGAAATATAAAGGAACTCGCCTATAAATAAGTTCTTCATAATTCTATGGTTCTCATTTATCTATAGATAATTCAAGTTGATTGCAATAAAGTATATCCGGGTACCTCTTCCTTTACTAATTTATGCAGATCTGAATATAAAACAGAACTCATTATTTAAGCACAAGTAACAAATATGCTTGCTAATAATGATAAATTAGTTTTTCGAAATCATACAATGCCCAACCTATTGCGAGGTTGTAAACTGAAATACAATAAAGAAATAAATCAGCAACAACAAAACAACTGCAGCCATGCAAACCATGTTTACCGAAAACCGGCATATTTTATCGTATCGATATCCGACCAACTGTGTATAAAAGAATATATAAGCATGTTTATATTCCAGAGTCGTGTTTGGTCTGTTATAATGAAAGAAACTTCAGTCTTATAGTGATGTCTTAATCGGGGAATCGTGTGGCCACCGGCTCTCTGCATGGAAATCAGGTTCGAGCCAAGGCGGTGATTGTAGACAAAGGTCTTTCACGATTCATTCATTTTGGTTAGCGAAACTTGTTTCTTGGTCTTGTGTGCAGTCTATTTGTTAATATCCACGATGGTGTACGGTAATGAGAGACAGAACTATCCAATTGAAGGTTACCGTTTTAATCGGACATGTTCCTGAAGAATCTTAGACTTTCAGTTGCGGAGTGGGGAAGTAACAACTGTTATTCAACCAGAAACGTTGAGAAACAAATAATTTTCTCTAGTTGTGGAAGCTCCAGAGCCATTAAATGTATAAAAGGCAGCGACAACGGAAACAGAGTTAAGAGAAGTTACTTTTGCGGATTGTCCATATTGTAGTGGAAAGTTGAGTATAACAAGAAGTTCTCTGAATTGAACCCATCCACAAATGAAACTTTGTTACAAATGGAAAGCTGGAGCATCAGTGGTAGGATTGTTAGTAAAGACAAAGATTACAAAATCTACAAGAAAAAATAGACCAATACATATTATTCCTCACTAAATGTTTCTTTTTGTAGTGCACGCGTTGTGTTTTGTTTCAAGCACCTAATGTATTCTGTCTTCACCACAGTCTTCTATTTTGTTCATGCATATCGAACTGACTTGGTGCCTCTCAATATAGGATGCTCTTACCAACGAAATCAAATTAACACATAGATAAAGAAGTCTGAACGAAAATATTATTTCGACATTTGAATCAACACTAACTATAACACAACAACACTAACTACAACACTCAACTACAACACAAAAGCATCAAATGAGCTGTTGATTCTCAATGCTTTCAGATGATGATATCCTGAATTACTCTAGTTCGATAAGTGCTTTTTTTTAACTTTTTTCAGCACTTACGAAAATTATGGTTGATGTGTCATTCGGAATGGGTCTAGAAATTTTTTGAAAGCGGACGACTTTCGGAAATGAAAATTGCAAAAGTTATAAAAAGCTTAGTGAAAAATAAAAAATGAGTTTAGTTTTTTGGAAATATCTCAAAAACGAATTGAGATTTTTAAAATTAAAAAAAAGATTCGAAAGGAGGAAGAAATTTCCTATAAAAAAGTCTTGACTCCGGAACTGTAGGACCAATATTAATTATTTTCCTGAAATGAGCTAGAAATCGGGTGTTTAGCCGCGTGTAAGCCGTGCCTGTTTGGGCCATAAAAATAAACAAAATTTTAGCATATAAAATATATAAATTAAGGAATTAAAAAATTCAGGCATATACGCAAAAGATAAATGAACAATAATCTGTCGGTAATAAATTTTTATTGCAATTATTCGATTCATCACGCTATTGTTAATTAACAATTTTTTATCGCTCGATCATTAATATTGCAAGTGTGATATTTTTTAAACCATAAATGCGGATTTTTTTCCTTTCGTAGAGCTATGATTATAACTGTTGAGAATCGATTTCCGTTCGAAATATTAAAAAATTATCAGTTTTCAGTTATTTATTAACATTTTTCTGCATTTTAAATGAAAAAGTTTTATGAATAATCTAAAAAAAATTTTCATTATCATTGCTAATATGTTTTTTTATCAGAAGCTACCTAAAAATATATTTTTTAATTTTTTTCATTTTTATCACTTATTGTTCAAAAATTTGTTATAAACAAATGCATTGTTCATAACATTATTGTATTTTTTTTGGAATCTTATTCTTTGATAAAAATTATGATTTAAAAAAAGCGTTTTTTAAAAAACTTTTCACAATGCAAAAAAATGCATTTGTTAATTAATAATTTTTACCCACTAATTATCAATATTAAGGAATATTTTTTTTAAATCATTATTTATCTTGTTTTTCAATATTTGGGAAAAAAACTTGAATTTGGAATTTTTCATTGTTTATCAAATGAACTATTTGTTATGAACGAATGAATTCTTTCACTTTTTATTCTAGTTGCAATTGATGAATGAAAAACAACCATGTATTTTTTTTCCACTTTTTACCGAATTTTATAATTTTTGCGCTCCATAACTCAATTATCATAATCTATTTTGTAATCATATAAATTATTATATTCATCAAACTAATGGAGATACAAGGCTAAATATATTTTTTGATTAATGGAGAAAAAATAAGTCTTGGGATTTTTATTGTGTCTCCATTAGTTTAATAAATATAATGATTCAAATGATAAAAAATAGATGATTATAATTGAGTTATGGAGCGCAAAAATTAAAAAATTCGGTGAAAAATGAAAAAAAAAATTAAAATACATAGTTATTTTTCATTCATTAATTGCAACTAGAGAAAAATAAAATGGAAAAATTCATTCATTTATAACAAATTGTTTATATAATAAACAATGAAAAATTTTAAAAATTATTTTTTTTTCTCCAAATATTGAAAAGCAAGATGGATAATGATTTAAAAAAATGGTTCTTTGATATTAATAATTTGTGGTAAAAAAATTGTTGAATAACAAATGCGTTTTTTTGCTTTGTAAAATTTTTTTGAGAAACGCTTTTTAAAAAAAAATCATAATTTCTATCAAAGATTAAGGTTCCAAACAAAAAGTTCAATTAAGTCATAAAATATACATTTGTTCTTAACAAATTTTCAAACAATAAGTGATAAAAATTCAAGAAAATATTTAAGTAGCTTCTGATAAAGAAACATATTAGTAATAATAAATTTAAAAAAAATTTCGATTATTAATTGAACTTTTTAATTTAAAAATGCAGTAAATTGTTAATAAATAACTGAAAAATAATAATTTTTCAATAATTAGAACGGAAATCGATTCTTAACCATTATAATTATAGCTCTACGAAAGGAAAAAATTCGACACTTAAAAAATATCACACTTACCATATTGATGATCGAGTGATAAAAAATTAACAAATTAATTAACAAATTAATTAACAAATGGCGTAATAAATCGAATAAATGCAATAAAAATGTATTACCGACAGATTATTGTTCATTTATCTTTTGAGTATATGCCTGAATTTTCTCATTCCTTAATTTATATATTTTATGTGCTAAAAAATTTTTTTTTGGAAAAATGGCCCAAACAGGCACGGCTTACGCGCGGCTAAACACCCAATTTCGAGCTCATTTTCAGGGTTCCGGGAAAATTATAAATATTGGTCCTACAGTTTCGGGAGTCAGGACTTTTTTATAAGAAATTTCTTCCTCTTTTCGAATCTATTTTTAGATTTTAAATATCTCAATTAGTTTTTGAGATATTTCCAAAGAAACTGAACCAATTTTTTATTTTTCACTGAATTGTTTATAACTTCTGCAATTTTTATTTCCGAAAGTTGTCCGTTTTTAAAAACTTTCTAGACGATATTCCAAATTGAATGACACCTCATCCATAATTTTGGGAGACTTCTGAAAAAAGTTCGAACAAAAGCACTCTTGACTAGACTAATTGTCAATCATTTCTGAAGAATATTGATCAAATTGGATTCGAATTTGAATTTTTCATAAGAAAGTCTCTCCTTGTGAAGAAAGAAGACACCAGATAACAACTATGATGCGATTGAAAGCACCATCAATAATTAAATAATACAGAATTTATTGTGATCACTACTCATGATTAAAGAATTTAAATCAACACACATAGACGGGTACCTCAACAAAATCTCTAACCATCAGCCGCAACAAAAGAGAGGGGTAATTGAATCGTTGGTTGAGGGAGCACGACGTATCTGTGAACCTGAGAGGGAAGGAAAGCGTTTTCTTTTACCAGTTCGGCTGGTCAAGGGAAAAGCTTTTCTTCCCTGTGTTGAAAATTTTATAGGCAGAATTGAAAGAATCTTAGAGAAACACGACGTGAACAACAACTCCAGCACCAATTCAGGCAATGCAACCTTCACCACATTGCCTTTAATAATGTCTACCGCAGTAGTAGACAAAATATCAGGCATAAAAGCCTATAGACCACAGCGAAAAAACCCAGAAAATAGCTCTCACATTCACCTAGAATTAGATATGAACGTAGTTATCATAGTCCCAATGCAACTTTCTGATCCAAGAGAACATAATAATGTCTTCAATCGAAGATTGAGAGCGATAACGGTTGAATTCAGTATAACTGTATGATTGTAGTAATTCATTGAACTTGCCGGAGAATGCCTCACCAACGATTTTCTTGGGATCCTGATGATCTGATGATTTAACTCCATTTCACCGTGAGACCGTGACACATAATTGAAAGCAAAGTTATTAGGGATAATTAATCAAGTAAGGAAAGCATTGTTTGTCCAATGAATTTGATTTATTTAGAACAAATGATATTTATGATTCGTCGTTTTCGTTTCTTTGTAACGCCGACATTCATTAGTCCTGGCGCTTGCTGTCACCATGATTGATTACCTTTTGTTTTTATTATCTCGTGACTACTCAGCGTCGATAGGCGATATTCGCTCATTCATGGGAAAGAAAAAGTTGACTTCTCTAGCGTCAGAAATTAACTTCCAAATTTCATACCGTCCTACCTCAAATAAGGCTCAGTAGGTACTTATTTTTAATCGAAATATGTTTTATTGATTGATGAATTTGGAAAGCCACTAATAGGTAGATATCATTCACATACCAATGGTTTTATACTTTTAGAAACATGATCATGTATTTTGAATGAAATGTATGTCTTTCTTTTTTAAAACTTCATAATATTATCAAAAAAGTAAGGTTCGGTTTATGCAAAAATCAAAATGCTTCTATATAACTTGCAATTTATTATAAAAGGCAAAAGAACATGAAACAATAGGAGTAAAAATATCTTACAATTTTAGTGATATAACATGTTTCCTTTCAAAATATCTTTTTAGAAAGTAACTAAGTCATTCCTAATCCATTATTCAGGGTTGGAAGCTTTATATCTGTGCACCAAAGTCTAAAATAGGTCTCTCCAACACGATAAATTCACCTTACCTATCCCCAAGTATTCAAGGGATTCATTGAACTAACTTTCAGACTTTGTAGTCTATCAAAGGTGGCTTGTTTGTCATATTGAGACACTTGCAAGCATTTGAAGCATCATTAGATATTGAATTAGCTATAATTTCTGTTCAAAATAAAGGGGCCATGCTGAGAGTAATAATATCGAGTGATGATTCTTCCATACCATTAGTATTGTTTAACAGATTACCAGACTGCACATCAGCAATGTATAAGCAACACTCTGCAAGAGAGAACACAGAGATGACAATCTTCAATAGGTATTTACATATTTTACCTATATTCGAATTGCAAAATATGACAGAAGAACTACTACACCAGAAAGACCAAAAAGAAGGCTCCACTTCCCATACATGTAGTTGAAACTTCAACCACTTCTTCAAAGATTTGTGGACCTTATACATCACCCTCTCCATGGTTTCCATCAATCGTGATGAAGACAATGGAGAAAGAAACATTCCGAATTATTTGCTTTTGCACGTGCTTTTGAACACAATTTTTGGTCAATTGATTTATCGGGGTCGATCTATCTAAGGGATTAGTAATTTTTTTCTTGTTAATCAAGGCAAACGCCTCAGCAGACGATGTAAATTTTTGATAATATTTTTTCAGCAGACAAATTATCACCCCAGTGATCATTTTCGATTTTCCAGTGACGATTTGTTCTAATGAAGTTTGCAATTTCTTATATGGTCTGATGGGACCAGAGATGCTCTCTTCGTTTTTTAGTCAAGATTTGCATCCTCATTGCTATTTCTTTTTTAATTTTTTTCATCGCCTCTCAGTACAGCGATCTAAGAGGTTTCTGTGCATTACTCTAATCTATTCTATCCCCGGAATGCTGAAACTCTTCGCGAAGTTCCTTTTGAATATCTTGGGCAGTATCTTTGGCACACTTTCACTGTCTGATAGCATTTTAGAAAATGATGCTCAATAAATAAATGGATTTCCGCTGGTATTCTATCCTTACGAGATTCAGGCGACTCGAACGTCTGTTTATCGCAAGGGTTTGTGAAGCGGAGGAGTTGGGATTCCTTTGGAATGGGTAGAACTATATAGTTGGTTTGTTCTGATTGAAAACATGACATATAGTTATTCGCAGGCGGCGGTTTTAATATCCAATCTGCCTGTTTTACGGAGGTGACACCCCGCTAACCACTTTTCTGTGAGAAGTTCAATTACCAATATCAGATAATTTTTCCCCAACCCAAGATGCTGTTCGGCTTTCTTTAGCGATGGGCTCATCCTCTTTCCCATTTGCTCTTGTCATGTTTCTCTCTTATATCTTTTAATTCACTTGTGACGTGGCATTCACATCAAGGTCACTTGATTTTATCTGTGCTAGTGTAATCGTGAGTCAGCTTAGACTCACAAATGAATAGCTGGTGAGTTTGCCTGTCTGATAAAAATAGATCCTAACGTCACGGTTTAATGAATACTTAGTTACGGCCTAATGTTCTGGGGTAGCTCAAGTTACCTAAATCAGGTACTTGTAATCTAAAAAAAAATCATTAGAAACATGGTTGGAGTCAAGCCTAATACATCTTGTAAATCAATTTTTCCAAATATAGGTATTTTCACAGTGCATTCACTATATATATTCCAAATTACTCTTAATATAAAAACACAAGAGAATTCCAGCACTAAAAATAGCAGTTTACACAAGTACGATACAAGGAAATGTGATAACCTACATCAACCATTCTCAAGGCTAACCATTGGGCAAAACTCGCACAAATGTGAAGGTCTTATTTGTTACAATAGATTTACAGATTTGTTCGACAGCAGAATTGATCTTGCAGATCTAGGGATTTTCAAAAACTCCCTGTACAAATATTTGGAATCCAGGGCATTTTACTCGTTAGTGGAATTTCTGGAGAATTGAACTAATATGTTGTAATTAGGTATATTTATGTGTATATGTGTATAAAAAATAAATTAATATTTTATTTTTTGACGAGTCCAATAAGTTATATATTCTGTACTCCTTTTTGTAATAACTTCAGTGACCTAGTACCTATTTTGGGAATATGTTCTTTAGTATGCAATTCTGCCTATAATGTCTACCACTTTATCCATCTTGAACCCATCTGTATATCACGCAATTCATTTCCACCAAGCTGCGGCTCATATGATGCGTCAGTTTGGCAACTCTTCATTACCATTTCAAATATCACCTCGAAATAGTGCCTAACTGGTATAACTAATTTCTCTTGTAGTGTAGTGGTAAAAGACTCGGTATTACCACTAAAGCTATGCAGAAATTCCAAAGGGATGAATCGTTGCACTATCTGCAACTAAACTTGTGCAGATGATTGATCCATGCCATAATATTAATGAAGAATAAATTGTCATATACTTTTCATATCGACTGATAAGACTAGTGAATCTTCAAAAGTGTTGGTGTGATGATGATGTCACACACTCCGTATCACTTGTAATAGCATAACTCGTAGTTGTTTAGTATAGGAAAGGTACTATTCATATTTCAGGAATAGCAAATAATAACAAACATTTTGTAATGAAAATGGCTTTATTGTTTTTCAAAATATTTCCCGTGATGATCAATGAACTTTTGCATTGGTTCAAACCATTTGTCAAAGCAATTTTTCCAGTCCTCTTGAGACACCTCCAAAACATGGTTTATGAACGCTTCAACTGCTTCTTCGGCACTCATAAATCATTGAACACGCAGTTTACCTTCGATATGAACAAGATGAAGACATTGGCTACCAAATCAGGACTGTACGGAGAATGAGTCATCAATTCTTTGTTTTGACTGCTCAAAAATTCACATGTTTGGCGAGATGT
>WOGR01005202.1:0-14015 GCA_015342045.1 Leptinotarsa lineolata | reverse complement strand
AAAGCTCTAACGTTTCTTTTCTAGAGGTCGTAAATGTTCCATCGGGTCGTTTCAGCGACCCAATTACAGCAGTCGGCTCTCTAGAGAGAATCTTGTGTTTTCCTTTCTAATTTCCTTGTTATATGTCGTTAGAGTTGTCTTATAAAGCTCCCAGTTACCAGACTCTTCAGCTCGATTGAATAGTCATCGTATGGGAATTCTTCTCGTTTTTTATTCAACCCCAAATAAAGAATCCATTGGAGTTAAATCGGGCGATCGCGGTGGCTATAATTGAGGACCGTCAGTTCCAAACGATTGGTCATGAAAACTTCTATTTAAATCCATCTTCATCATCTGCTAATTATGTGGAGGTGCTCCATCATGTTGATACCAAATGTTTCTATGGTCAGCCAGCGTCAGTCGTTTCAAATGATCCGAGATTTTTCAAAATATCTAGGTATCGTTCACTTGGAAATAAAAATACCTGTAGGTCTGTTATGTATTTTCTACATGCTATACATAGCTACCGGCATAGCATTTTCCCGAGTGATGTGTTTTAATTTTTTTTAAATTCAGTAAAACAATATATTCCGATACTTTTCAAATAACCATTTAAATTCTCCTCATAAAAGTGAAACATCCCTATGGCGTTGGCTTTTACAGCGCAGTAAATATTGAAATTCCAACGGTCTTGAAATTGACTTTCCCGAACTGAATGCGGATTTGTATCGCTCCAGTAAAGAGAATATCCCATTTTTTTGGAAGTTTCGCTTCATCGCTCCATATAATATTCCAAAAAATTGGTCGTTTTCTTGATTTCTCATAGTGAAGAACTCCGCAAAGTTAATTCTTCTCTCATAATGGGATAACTTCAGGCCATGGATGAGAATACGGATGCCATTTATGTTTTGCTAATATTCTCTGCATGGATAATCCCAAATATCGTGCCGCATCTTCCAAAGATGCTTTTGGAAAAGCTGTGAAGTACCCAAGCACTGTAATTGCATTATCTACATTGTCCACCGCCGTTTTAGTTTTAATAATTTTCCTTCTGAATGATCCAAAGCACGAATCTGACAATAAACAACTGAAGTATGGACAGCAGCCTACTAGAAATATAAACATATCGGGCAAGTAAGTAAAATTAGGTAATATAATGGAATTATTAGTTTTGGGTAGAGGAAAGTGTATTATAACTAGGGTTTATTTTCATAATAAAATTGAACCTTGAAGAAAAAAAAGGGGGTTCCCATTTGAAAAAGATGAGATTTTTTATTTTTCTTATTCACTTGTTGGACCCACATTTTTGCGCACCCTGTGGATTATTGAGTAAATGTGAAAATGGTGCGTGATTCGCACCACTCACGATTCACACACTGTATGTTTTTTTCAAATATTAATTTACATAAAAATAACGTATGTTCGAGAGGCTGCATCTGTCACTTTTTCTAAAAAACTCGGATAACTCAAAAACGGTTCATTTTGGGTATAGGGTATGATACATGATTTAGAATATATACCATAGAAAAGATTCAAAAACTGAGGTAAAATACAGGGTGTGCTATTAAAAATAACAAAGATTACGTCATTTCCGGTGAAACCGAAAACGTCACATCAACAAAAATAATTCAATTTTTTCATTAGTTCTTCAGCTATCCTACCAATTTTCAGAATGGTCCTACTTTCAGTTTTCTATATAAAGATCGCGTTAACTCGTCAAGATATACCCTGTATAAGTTACCTAGTATGTCAAGAAAAGTAGAGAATACAAATCTCCAGAAGTTATAAGAAATTATATGAAACATGTTAATATACGTGACTTCACAACGGTAAAAACATGATCATATTCTAACAGGCAACATAATCGAAAATCTGAAAAATTGTGACAAAATAATATATAATCATTTCGAATTCTAAAATGATTCGAGTGATTCACATAATACGCTATTCAATACCGTGTGTCAAGACCCATCATTTATTTAACTTTGCCAATAAAAAATGCAGCAATGGAATTTTTTTGTTTCTGAAGCCAAACAAACATAATTACAAAGACGTAATAGTTTTTTTTGGGGTTGATGGCCTATGAATGGGATGTGTCGTGAAAGTAAGTAAAAAATTTTGAAAAGTTCCTGAAAACTTCAATATTCATATATCAAGTTCATCAACAACAATATGATAATAGTAAGATCTATGTTACCCAATAATACACATAGGTATAATTTCATTTTCAGACAAGTCAAAATTTACCAGACTTGGATTATTCATAAGAACGAATATATTTTATAGTGGATAGAGTAAACCAATACGGTGAGAAAGTGATGTGGTGAATAAATATTTTTGATTCTATAGTTTGCATTGTGCAATAAAGCTGAAAATTTTCTAAACCTCGTAGGGCTGTAACATCTGTGACATCTCTCCATAAGCCTAGCACCACTAATGAGACTTATGGCGGATCGAAATAGCGCTGTCCAGTGTTGAATCATGAATATGCTATTGTTGGGTACTGGTTTCAACTAGTTGACTTGCAGTGACACCTGCTGTGAAAGACAGAGGACGAATGTCGTTCGACGGTCGATATCGAAGCTTGGATTTGGTTTAGGGAACCTCCTTTATATGAAATATTCATGGATTAAGTCTTTTTTCATTCCATAAATGGCATCTTCGTAAAGAGAGATATCATCGCCACTACATCCAAAGTGTGCACTACATGAGCTGAAAAATCTCGGGCCTAAAACATAGATAGCGCTAGTCTTATTGCATTTACTGCTTTTTCAGTAAGTACTAACCTTCAAAAGAAAGCTGTTAGAATTTCGTGACCTGAGAAATTCAAAAATGTAATATAATACAGGGTTTTCCGGTATAACGGAAAGAGACCGGAAGTTGAAAATATTTTAGTTGAAAAAGCTATTTTGTAAAACCCACTACCACAAAATTTCAAGTTTTTATTTTGAATCGTTTTCCATATATTCCTAACGAATGCTCGTCGTGAAAGACCCTGTATAGCTTTATTGGAGCGTTTGAAGGCGAAATTGCAAAGAAACGACCGCATATGGCAGAGAAAAAAAATGTTTTCATCAAGACAACGCACCGTTTCACAAGTTAATCAAAACAATGGCGAAACTACATGAATGGAACTTCGAATTGATCTCACATCCACCGTATTCACCAGATTTGGCTCCCATCGACTACTGGCTATTCGCAGACCTCAAAAATATGCTAACCGTTGAGAAATTTGGCTCGTATGAAGACATTATTCCTGAAACTGAGTCCCATTTTGAGGCAAATGATAAATCGTTCTACAAAAGTGGTATTGATGAAGATTAAGTTGATGAATAAAGCCAATTTAAAAAAAAGGCGTTTTCTTTGTTAGGACCGGGACTTTCCAATCCATGTGTTACATGTTACAAACATGTAACATCAAGGTTGTTGGCATGAGTGTCATGAAAAAGTGGGGGAAAACTGGTAGTGATTTCTGAAGACTTGAAGAAATGAAGGATTCAGACAACTCCAAAGCAACAGAAAGAAAAAAAGCATAAACCATTCAGGGTTTTCAAATTTTTCTGATACTGAAAGGCTACAGTCTGCTTTGAGAATATATAAACAGACATACACGTCCTGTTGTCATATCTACAAATCTTATGCACCCCAAGCAAGCCAACAAAATTGTTAGAATAACCCACCTGAAGCTCCTTGGTGGTATTTTGAAGAAAGTGAAAATAAAACACAGGCTGGTAGGCCTGGTCGAATGGTACTTATAGTCCCAAACGTTTCATCTACTACGTCGTCGGTTATTATGCTGATTAGCTTTTATATAAATCAAATTTTATAAATGTACTATGTTTCGATACTTCCTGCTACCTGACGAGTGAGCACTGAAGATGAAAGTCGAAAGCGCTTTGCAATAGAAATTTCAATTATACACTTTTACATACAAAATCTTCTCCGTTTCATTTAATCAGGAGTATTTTCAATTATCACCCTGTTATTTGAATACCTACTTTCCCACTCACCTATATAAACGAATTATTTATTATATATATTTATCTATTATATATACAATATAATTATTGTTATTTTTATATAATTAGAAATGATTATTGAATAACGAAATTAGATAGCTCCTAACTATATTATTAATAGGGAGCTGTTGGAAGGTAGGTTGCACTGTATCGTTTACTTGAAGTACACTCGAGTTTCATTGACCACGACCTACCAGCCTGCTAGTCTGGATTTTGCTTTGTCTAATCGTGACTAAGGCCGTGAAAGCCTATGTTCTTATACAAATTTCGAACAGATATTGTACATTCTGCGTTTCATCTCTACCTAACTTATCCTAATATTTGCAATTATGGTTGGATGGATAACAAAATAACTATATCTGTAAAACAATAATTGAGGTGTTTCAGTAAATTTATAGAACCACCATAATAAATTTAATCGTTGGACAGCTGTTCAAGAAACAAAAAGGAAAAAACAAAGATAAAATGAGATATAAAATGAGAGGTTGACACACGGTATATCTGGTATAATCGACGAACCCAATGACTATCCAAAATCCTAGTAAGTAGAGGCGTGAGGGAAAATATCATCGTCTCTACTTACTCAGAAATGGCCTTTTAAGAAAAATTGAGTCCAGCAAAGCATTCGTGTTCAGCCTAACACCACTGATGAGACCTACGGTTGATCGAAATAGTGCTGTTCGTTGTTGAGCCACGAACGCTTTGGGCTTCAGCTTCAACTAGAAAGGACCCCTCTATTGAATACAATTACGTTAAACATTCAAAACGTTTCCGGAAAATATAAATCGTATCGCGTATAAATAAGGAACAAAGCGAGAACAAATAAATATTCTGCAGAAACACAGCACTGGAGAGAGTAGTTTTTTTAGATCGTGCCATATATAATGTATATCTCAAGAGAAAACTTACTGGAATTCTGCTTAGGCACATACGGGGAAAGGAGTCTTGTCCTCTTCTTCTCATATCCCTTTTGTGTGATGTCACCTGAAAAAGAAAAAAGGAATCAATATTCGCGTTGGATGAGCGAATCGAAAAAGTTCGTGAATTTTTTGTTGTGAGTTAATTAGGCGCAAAACGGAAAATAACGAGAAAGTTTTTAATTTGTTCTCGTTCCGAAATTGGTTAATAAAATTTACTGAAAAGTGGTATTTACTTTTCATGAATCGAGATTCATATTGTGAATAGCGAACATTGTATTTTAGATAAAAACCACTCAAAACTTTCCCTTAGTCGGGTTTATGAGAAAGTTTTTGGAAGGAATTTCACTCAACTCTACAAAACAAATGATGAATATAATCTTCAGTAAGAGTTCTACAGATACAGTTAATTAAATTTCATTGCACCGCTTTTTGAAGAATCTATTGCCAGTTTCCTCAGACCGAATTGTATTTATGCCAACATTGATTTTGAGTGGCGTTGATAGTGACATCGATTTTTTGAATAATTAGACAAGCCTGAATGACAATTACAAATGATTTTGAAAGAAAACGAAAACATTAACAAGTCCATTTTGGCCAAGTTGCTATCTCATTGAACCATTTATTTCTCTTTCCACACGTTATTATAATTCAAATCAGGTTTCGATAGATCAATGGGGTCAAGTCGGATCATTTTATTTTAACAAAATCACCGGATTCGTGGTGGTTACTCATCTTTCTTCAAGGATTAAACCATCCAAGAGTTCTTATCAAGAAGATACAATTGTCTATTGAAGAGAACTATATAAAGAATAATTCAACTTTGTCCTAGTGGAAACTTAGGAAAAAATATTTGTTCACACTCTTTCGTTTACATCATTACTTACAAGGTCATTCTTAGTACAATTTTGAGGATACATTAGGAAAATTTCTGTACCTCGGAACCAGACTAACGTAAGTTACACTAGGCTAACTTTTCAGAACAAAAAACTGTAAAAAATGAACTCTAGGTCTGGCTGACATTTTTGAAATTATATATAGTTCACCCATTTATAGGTATTTCCTTCGGAATCAATGTCTTATTTAGTCAGATTTTTTGGCTGTACTTATAAAATTGTCTCAGGACTTAAGACTGGATTTGCGTTATATTGGCTGTACCTACTCATGAAACCAGGTTTAGGGCTCAACACTATGACAAGATATGCTAACAAACACCACAAAATCATTGTAACAATATTTTTAATACTCAAAGAAATCTGTACAAGAAGAGAATATTTCAAAATGGTATTATAGTTTCAAATGCTGAAAAAATCTACAGATTATAACCAAAATTACTAATCTAGAGCGGTTGAGTCATCCTCAGGAAAGTTCCCTTCCATTTCTCCATGTGGAATGTTTTCAAACAAGGATCTGCACTCTTCAGGAACCCATTGCAATTAATTCATTAGGTCTCTGTTTTTCTCATTACTCATCTTCCTTTTGATTAATCTCATTGGTGGGATTGCCACCGGCAAAACAATCCCTTTTTCTCTCCGCTTTCTTATGAGATCGACAGTTCTAAAAGTATCATCAGTGAAACTGGTTTTGTAGTACAACTTGGTATCTCCTTCACGAAGCTGCAACCACAAAAATGGTTTATCTCTTTTTTTTTTCTTGAAACAAATGGGGCTTCTTATTTCTTCAACTAAAAAAGATCTACAGAGTCTTCAAGATGCATCCTTCTCACAATAAAGGGGTTCTCTTGAGAGCATGAATTAACAAAATTATTCCAGCTATTTGTAGTAAAAATAGTGTTGTTTTTTATTAGCTTTTTTTCTTTCCATCACACTATGCTTGCCGTCAACTAACATGTGTATGTGCCCAGCAAGCAGGAACTTATGGTCGACTTCTTTGAGTGTCTTTTCAGTAGGTCTCTCAGGATTTCGAAGTTCTTCATATCTCCAAGTAAATGAACATGATGCAATTTCATTCCCCCTTCGACCGGCTGGGCCGACCGACCCAGATCATACAAGTTTTATCCACGGTGGCTTCATAAATTGTACCATTCAATGTCCAGAGATTTCTTAAGTAAAAGCTTTAGAAATTCTTCAAATCTGGAGTTGGAAGACACTTTTGGAGATCAGACATGACAACTCTGAAACCTTGAGTAGCAAGACCTTTCAACTTGTCTTTCCTCTTTAGTTCATACCTAAGTGAAACTTCTTTCAGGTGGCTTCCTTTTTGTAAATTGAGATCATTAAGTTTTGCATCACTTTTCTCACTTTCAATTTGGCAGCCTAGCTCAGGTGGCATTGTCTGGCAAGTGGAAAGACAAGTTGAATTCTTCATTGAAAACTTTGGAATAAACCCATTTCTTCTCTGCTTTAAAGTTTTCTTCACCGGACTCATCTACATACATTGAGTGTATTATATAAATATTCAAATGATTACCTAAGTATTTTCGATGTGATCTTTCTCTGCTGTAATGGCTTTGATACACAGAGAACTTAGAGATGTAATCTTTAATCCTGTCCAAGCTATCACGTGGTCTTATTTGCTGGAATATGCTTACGCCTAAGATCCGGTGTCGCCACTAGCTGTTTTTAAAGCAACTCTCAACAAACGTTTCAGAAATTGAAAGTGTGTAGGAAAAATTTTTGCAAACCACTTCCTCTTTATAATGTAAGTTTAAAAATGTATGAGACTTGGTTTTACTTTTTCTTGTACCATCTCGAAGCCGTAGCTCAACAACAGGTTTGATTTTTATAGAAGACACTACGAATTGTCTTTTTGAGACCCAGCTTCTCTCAGCATTCCAATACTCAGAATGTATTTTCAAACTTTGCCACAAAAACGTAGATAACGTTTGTCTGGCTCAATCTTAGGTTAGTTGTTGTTATGGCTTAATGTAATATCAGATTCTACATACAAAGATGCAATAACTTGGAAATTACAATATTTGGACTAACGTTCGTCTGGTTTCGAGATACCGATTTTTGAGGTCAAAGCACCATGAATTTCATTTCATCACTATGATAAGTATATTGGTTGAGGTCGTATTCAAAAACCGTTATTATTAGAAATTAATTTTTGATTCCTTTATTCTTAAATTACCGCAGATTTGTTCCATAAAAACAAATCAATAAGGTTTGTTTAATGCAATGAACTGTATTTTATCTTTCCATTCAAAGAAACCTTTTAATGAAAAGACCTTTAATTGAGCAAACATGTATCATTTGAATGTTTAGGAATTATCTGAATTATTAGGCGACAATTTAAGCAGTTAAAAAAGTATTTTACAGAAATTGTTGTTCAATTCGTTTTATTTTCGGAGGGTGATTAGTGAAACGTGCGGACGGGCGTTGTCGTGGAGCAGGATCGGACTTCTATTGATCAGTGCCGGCTGCTGGTGACGTAATTTTCGGAAATTTCACCGATTTCCTCACAATAGGACTGCGCTGTGATGGTTTAGCTAAACACATGACATTAAAACGGAAAAAACATTTGAAACAATCAATACAACAAAAAGGGGTCCAAATTGAAGTTCTGAGATTGCATTTCGTAATGGAAAAAAAACATTTTCACAAGAATGCAGAATGTAGTATAAGGAAATATCCTGTGTTTTATATTTAAATAAGAAGGGAATGAAAGACTTATTTAAAAAACACAAATATAAACATTTTACACAAAATTATTCCATACTTTGGGAGCCCACCTTCAAAATAATAAGATTAGAATACTGTTAAACAAGGTGAATAATTATTATTTTATTTTTTCTGCGTTATATTCATCGCAAAATGCTTTGACATTAGGCTCATTATATACAGTCCATATTTTATATACATTGCAAGCGGCAATGTTTTCATAAAATAGATGTTTGGTGTGGATTTCTTAACTGCGGCATTATTTTTTTAAGATCTTCATTGAGTAATGTTACATTCAAGGTGGTTGTGAAAATGACAAGAATATACATATATAATTTACCGAAATACCAACACGTATTCCTTTTTTATGAATTACCATAATTTGTTCAAAATAACTTGGTTATTTTCTATTTTGTATAAGCGAAAGAACGTTCAGTTTCCTTCTGTTCTTGGAGGATAATTTCTTTACTCAAATCCAAAAATTTATATCTCCATTCTATAAAGTTATTTCCAGTTTCATCCCTCGACGAAATATCTCACAGAAAAATTTGCATACGCTTTGAAAATAATGGAAGCATGTTTTCATGAAACTGGGGACCGTAATACCGCCATCATTTCTCGATAGGGTATTCAAGATGCCGTTTCATGCCTTCTGAAGCAGCTTCATACCACAATTTATAAGTTTACGATATACCAAATTTTATATCCAGATTTCCACACATCCTCACTTACATTCTGAATTATGAGATTCAAAAGTATCGTCGAGGTGAAAACCTTAAATACAGCAATTCGTGTCATAAATTTTATACTACTTCACCAAATTGTAAGATATACACATTCACCTACATCTTTACGGCTTTCCAGATTTTTAGAATGAACAACCGGAGAAAAAAAATGTATTTTCATCTCGAGACTTACTGTTATTCGATTCTCTGTTCGGCCATTTACATTCACAAAAGTGAAATATTGGGTATAATGTTAGTTCAGCCTAAAAGGTTGATGAATATTACTGGTGCCAATATAAATTGACTGTTATTGATAATACATTATTTTCATAGAAGCAGAAAATGACATCATGATTCGATCCGATCAGATAGTAAAGTAAAGTTTATTGACTACGTTTCATACTCAAATATGTTTGTAGCAAGTCATTTGCAATCAAAATGAGTCATAAATATTGGACCACACAAAAATTTCAAAAATTTATCTAAAATAATACCTAGTTAGAAAAATATCTTCACAAAGACTGGCCCACCTATAAATGAAAAAAAGAAGAAATAACACATAAACTTCTGTCAAAATTAGGTTGTAGAAATATGTTCTAAATATTCATTGACTGAGTAAGTAAAATAGTGCTTCAATTAGGTACTTCATTACCTGTAGAATAATAATTAATGATGAACCCTTGCGTCTCAATTAGCGTTATTAGTAAATTATACTTGGAGTGAGAAACGATTGAGCAAATTTGCTTTTTCAATTAATGAAAAGATTTTCATTCCTAATGAAAATGCCGCTCTCATTCACCAAAATCCATCGTATATTACGCTACAGAAGGTGTATACTTCGTATAACTTTCGAATAACTATGAATATCCGAATTTTTTGAAATATTTTTAATATTGATATGAACGTTTCTATAATATTTTCAATAAATAAATTCCCATTACCAGAAAGTATTTTATTTTTGATCGGTTTCACTTGCCCTGTTTGTTTGTTTGTTTAGGTCAAATTTAGTGATTGAAGTGAACCCCTTCCTGTTGACAGATTGATCTTATATATACACACATTTAGTTTTGATAATAATACAATTTAATAAATTCTGCAATATTGAAAATCCAAGATGGAGGCATCTACAAAAAGGCGAATTACATATTTTTTCACAACTCCCTCAATATGGGTATCAAATAACAGGGCTTGACTAGTAGAATAGTATTACATTTTGGAAAAGATGCAAATTCAAGATGGCCGCAGCTACAATATGGCGGATTCCATATCATTTCACAACTACCTCAATATGGGTATTAAATGACAGGGCTCTTGACTGGTACTATAGTAGTACAGTATGAAAAAAATGCCAATCCAATATAATCTATACAAAGAGCTTTGTCAACTCAGAATCGGTATACAAGCATGGATTTCTGTGTGGCGTTAGGGTGGCTGAAAATGATACATCGTTAGAGATACACCACCCAAGTTAAGGTAAAAGGTTGAAACATACCGAAAACTGTGTGGCATTAGGGTGGATGAAAATCAGAAACTAAGAATTTGAAAATATAACAAGCAAAAAAATGTTTATGTTACAACGGTTTTATTTAAATAAAAAGATAATAACGATGTAGAAAACACAAAAAATAATTCTGCCGGTCCTAAGTAGCTGTCATCACACCACTCTCCTCATCAATCTTCGGTATCTTTTTTTTTCATTAAAACAGTTTTACATAATTTCTTTTTCTTATTTTAGTTTTGAAGTTGATTTATAATTCAGGATTAACAGTGATTTGATCAGTGGCCAGTCTTCTTTTCGAAAATCAACAATCAATTGATTGATATTAAACCAAAGTACTAATATCTTTAATAACATTGTCGGTTTTTGTGGAAACTTCTTTAGAAGTATCTTTTGTGATTATTATTGAAGTATCATCTGCATACATGAATAACCCACCTTCATTGATGAAGTTAGGCACGTCATTCATCCACAAGTGAAAAGGAAGAGGTCTGAGTACACGAATTTTTTCACTTTTGGAAAGTTCTGTCCCAATTTTAACATAGTTCTTTCGATTTCTTAAGAACGAATTTAACTGACTCGACAGTTTTTGTCTTTAGTGGATATCGCGAAATGTCTTAAACACAATGACAGTCTACCTCTATCTCACTCATCTGTTTTTTCTTTCGGCGGTAAACCTACATTTACCATACCCTTTGTATCCCCTTTTCTCTCACGGCAATCCCTTTACTTGCAAATAACCCCCTCAACCCCAAAGACCTCTCAACCGTGAGCCATAAACATATTCATATGTAACCCTGGTAGTCTCATTCACATTCATTTTGTAATAATGGTTCGAATAATGGTGTCTTGCAGCTCAGTTCTGGATTCTCGAGCGTAGACCGTAAAGTAAGTGTCATCCAAATGTCCCATTTAAGAAACGAATTGGAAACGTGTTATGGCCGTATTGGCGGTGCATAGAGCAATGAGGCACGAATATTATTTCATCGTAGAATTAGGGATTCCGTATTGATGATCTACTACTCGCAGATCAGTATATTCGATATCACTCCATAAAACCTGAGGCTAAACGTATGTTCTTTCTATTCATTTCTTTTCCGTGTTGTGTGGAGCCTTTGTGTTTCAATAGAACTGACTGAGGCTACTTATTATCAGGATAAAATACGTTCAAAATTAGTAAACCTAAACTTAAACTCCCCATCTTAATTAATTCTCAACTCACAAAAGTCGCCAAGTTGCTTTCAATTAGCAAACATTGCTATGTTCCTAGTGAAGGCTTGCTAATGTCGTCATCTTGACGTCTTACATGTAGTGATAAATGTCTATACTTTGTGTTTTGATTTTATAACTCCAAACAAATTTTTATGACTGGATATTTATAGCCAAAAAGTTACTCAGAACACAAGGATCTTGGCGCTTTCAGTTTATAAAACAAACCAAACCTACTAAAAAAAGACCAGTGTTGCTAGTTTTGGAATTCACAATAGACATTCAACTCTCGAAACAAGTAATTGGTAAATAAAAACAATGTTAAACATTTCACAAAAGTTACACCATATGAATCAATAATTCCCACATTAGAGTAGCCTGTTTGGAAAAGGGGTTTCAAGCATTAAAACAACAGGAATATTTTCTATGAATTCAACAGTTTTTTTGTGGAGATGGTGCCATAATCACTCATAAGAAAGTCGTCTATGTGAGTATTGATGTTACTGCTCAGAATAAACCCCATAACACGCAGCAGTAGCAGCCTGCCATTCAGCAGCCAGTTAACTTTAACCTATTGCGATTCAATCTACATCAAATAATATGCCACAGTAGCCAATTATTGATCGATCAGATAATGTCAACTCTGTCACAAGTTCTTCTCTGAATGTAACACTAAATCAAACTACCATTGAAGTGACAACTACCGTAAGATCAACCACAACACTTGCTTCTATGAGAGCCCAATGCCACAACTCGATATCTCTAATTATAACAAGGTATGGAAAAACAAACCGCACTCTGATATCCTGAAAAGCACGCCAATGAGAGCTGTATTCGAGGAAAAAAAGTAAAAACGTATCGAAAAAAAAAGTGATGAAAAAAATAAAGAAAACTAAAATAAAAAACATTGTGCCAAAGAAAAATGTATTTAGAGAAATTCTCCGAAGATAATGAATCGACCAAAAACAGGCTACAACCAAATACCAAAGGGCAAAAAATAATTCATTCACAATTGACGATGAAGAATCATCTATTGAAGAACTGAATGGAAATTCAATTTTCGATGATGAGTCAGAATATTCGGAAAAGGAAACCCTAAAGATTTCCCTCTTTTGGGAAAGAAAGGTTTTGGCTTTCTACTTCTCCATCTTCATACAAAAAATGTGGTGATCTTCCGAAAAAAGATAGAAGCCAATTAATTTCAAAATATACTATTTACAAAGACGTGTAGATCTTGCAGAGAGGTAATTTTCAGACATGAAACTGGAAAAAAATCCCTTTCGAAATAACTGTTCTCATATAAAAATTTAACACGAAAGAAAAAATACTTTCGAAACAACTACTTTCATATGAACATTGAATTATAGAAAGAAAACTTTTTCATTTTCAGTTTGTACTCCAAACATTCGTTATGGAATTGAATCAAATATCATTCACAGGATTGTTTCACAGTATATGAAAGAGGTAAAATTTCACTTACATGGAACACTTACAGTGTCATCGATGACAGTATCTATTGACAATCACTCGCTTATTTGAATTAATCCCAGCCATAGGAATCTTGTTTAAATTATTGATTATGATAAGCTCCATATTTGGAAAGAATTGAAAATTATGCCTCAAATGGGCTCTCATGTCCCATTATCAAACTTTCAAACTATTAAGCATGGCTTTCCGCAAGGGTCTGTTTTGGGCCCGCTCTTATTTGTAATTTATGTGAATGACTTGTAATATATGATGTCGTTCAAATCGGTTCTCTTTGCAGACAACACCACTTTCATTCTGTCGGATAAAAATAATGATAAGTTACAGTCTCATCTCGACGAGGTATCTGATAGTGCTAATAAGTGGTTTTTATCTAATAAACTGAAACTAAATTGTCATCAAGATTTCTGCTAATCATAAAATTATCTCTAATTGTGAAACTAATAAAGGTATATGACTAGGCATTACATTAGATAATAGACTCAACTGGTCTGCACATATTTCTCAACTGAAGAGAAAACTCTCCGGTTCTCTATTTGTCCTTCGCCAATTGAAGAGCA
>WOGR01005201.1:0-14016 GCA_015342045.1 Leptinotarsa lineolata | reverse complement strand
TGGTTTTCCGCTTGAAAGGCGGATGTGCTAACCTCTAAACCACCGAGAATCCAATTCATTCAGATAACTTTCCATCTGAGGCACCGCGGTGTTTTTCAGCGGTCCAAACATGCATATTTTCTCCGAAGGTAATTTTCCATGTGATAGTTGAAGTTTTTACTTGTACCTATAGTTTTTTAGTCTGTGTGCATCAGACTAAAATGAATATACGAAGCTGGAAACTATGCTGTATTTCATTTCATGAAATGAAAATTCTGCATTAATAAATAAGATATAGGTACAAATTTGCGTGTTTGGTCATTAATGATACAGTGGTTAACTCCATCGTAAACTCTGGTCCTGTATTTGTGACTTGATCAATTTTGAAGACAGCGCAGGTTTCGCTATCAGAAATTTGAGTGAAACGCAATCGCTTGGCAAGGATCGTCGTATAATTAATTTAAAGAAAAAACCAATTTGACGCGGAATTTAGGATGCATAACCATAACTCCAGTGATGAATTGAGTCATTAAGAAGGAATTTCGGTCCAGCTTCTATGTATATTTATCGATGGTTGATGTTGAATGATTTTCATGGAAGATTTATCGCTTCTGAAGCTAGTAAGGAGCTGGTGAATTCTGATACGCGATAAAAAGGGATCTTTTTATTTTTTACTACATATGGAACGATAGCTAATTTGGTCCTGACTTTTGAAAACTTCAGTTTATTTTCATCCTGATTTCTCATTGTCGCCCGCCGAATCTATGTGAAGTCCACCGTCGATCTGAGGTCGACGGTGGACCCCAAAAACTCAACAAACCATATCGAATAGCCACTGTATTCACCTGATATGGCTCCGGCTGACATTTTTCCTTTCTCAAAACTCATTTTACCCATTCGAGACATCTATTTTCTGTCGATAGGTGACATAAACCGGAATTCACAGCGAGTATCAAAATCGACTCCAAAAAAACGTTTAAAGAATGTTTTCATGTTTGGGTTGTTCGTTAGCGTAAGAGTATTACTTCGGAAGGGGCTTACATTGAAGGTGATACAATAAATTTGAATGAATAATACATTCAAACATAATTAGTTTCTTCAAATCATATTTTTACAACTGTTAGCAGTATGTTCAAGTCAACAGCCTAAAGTCTGTTGAATATCTAGCCACATATGGTGTACTACAAGGGCCAAACCTGGGACCCCCACAGTTCATAATGTTCATCAATGATATAGGAGCTATGATTGATGTTAATTTCCTTCTATACGCAGATGATTCGAAATGAAAATCATAATATAACATGTTTTGATGATTGCGAAAGTCTCGCCCTGAATTTAAATCGAATTGCTATATGGTGTCGGTATAATAATCTCTCAACATACCCAAATGCAATTTAATGTCTTACTCACTGACTCGTACTGAGACACTCACTGATCTAGGTGTTATTTTTGATTCATACCTCTCTTTCAATGAACATATTCACTCTGACAACTGCTTATCGCATGTATGGATTCTTAGTTAGAAATACTCAAGAGGTCGAAGTAGCTTTAACATTCAAATTACTTTATTTCACTTCTGTTCGATAGGTTGCCTTTTATTTTTCGGGATTTGGCAACCCTAGTGTTGCAATCTGGCAACTGACAGCTCTATCGTGAAGTAGGAAATTTTTGAGGTTATACGCACTCAGAACGTTTTGACATACGAGCGCTATTTGCGCTGTTTACAGTAACATAAAAGATTCATCTCGGCTCAAAAATGAAATTAAATCGTGAACATTTTCGTGCGATTATTTTTTACTACTGTCGACGTGGATTAACTCAGCAACAGTGCATGGATGAGCTTAATTCAATTTCTCACACATCGGCTCAAACAACTGCATTTTTGAGCACCCAAAACATCGATTTGATGAGTCATTCGCCGTATAGTCCTGACTTGGCACCAAATGACTTTTTTTTATTCCTGTACGCAAAAAAAATTGAGAGGTCAACGTTTATCGACACCTGAAGAAGCGGTTGCTGCATTCAGAATGCATGTTTTGGAGATATCTCAATCAGAGAGGCAAAAGTGCTTCAAGAATTGGTTGGGGTTGCTTCTGCATTGTCTCTCCTGGGACGCATGTACCGCTCGAATTCTCCTCCGCTGTACCCAGTACGTTTGAATGCGTTTTTCAGATGACTAAGTTCTTCAGGCAGACCCTCAGGTTCACAGATACGTCGTGCTCTCTCAACCAACGTTTTAATTATCTCTCTCTTTTTTTTGTGGCTGGTGGTTCGAGGGCTTGTTTAGGTATCTGTCTGTGTGCGTTGGTTTTCTGTACACTCTGTGGCCCATTGTACCGTCTTTACGTCTATTCACAAGAACATCCAAGAAGGCTAGAGTCCCTTGAGTTTCTCGTTCCATTGTGAATTGGTTTTTTGGATTGAGCGAGTTAAGATGTAGGCCAGGCCAGTCAAAGGTAAAGTTTTTCTTCCCTATGTCAAAAATATCACAGACCGGAACGGTATAATCTTAGTGAAACACGACGTAAAACCAATATTTAAGCCAACAAAAACCATTAGGCAGAGTCTAAGGTCAGCAAAGGACCCTAGAGAACCTCAAGCAACGCCAGAGGTATACCGGATTCCGTATAGCTGCGGGTCGATCTACATTGGAACCACGAAACGAATTATAGGGACACGTCTCTCTGAACACAAAAGAAACAGTCGCCTCGAACAAACCGACAAATCGGCTGTAGCCAAACATTCTCTCAACGAAGAAAGTACCCACATTATCTCATTCGAAGACACAGTGACTCTCGACACAATGAAGAACAATATAAATAGTACTGAACTAGAAGTTGATGGAGTGGATACGACTGGAACAAGAACCAGAGCTTCTACTCGGGCATTGCGACCGTTACCACACCGCCTTTGAAAGTGTCTACCGCAGCAGTAGATGAAACGTCAGGCATAAAAACCTGCAGACCACGGCCAAAAAAGCCGGAAAATAGCCTTCATACAGAAAATTAACTCTCTGAACATTTTGCATCCCATTCCACTCAATATCATTTCCATATCATATTTGTAACATTCTACCATTCATTGCTGGAAATGAAACAACCCATTGAACCTTACGTCAAAAAAATTGTTCGACACTTGATATCATGAATAAACTTTTTGTGGAATAGCTTGTATTCAAAAGCAAACTAGTTTAAAACGTGTGAACTAGTTTCAAACAGGCCATTAACCAAGTACTCCCTCACAAATATTAATACTGACACCTAAAATCACTCACACTCACCGGAAATTCATCGGAAAACTAAAAAGCCTTCCAAATAAACAGAAAATTTCCATAGTAATCCAAATCAAATTCAAACTATCATGGAGTAAAGATGTATATAGGCAAATCATCTAGATATTTCCAAACAAGAATTCCAGAACACGAAGAGAAATTTGAACTAAAGAGAACCAATTTCACTTATTCTCGCCATCTTTCATAGGACAATCACAATTGAACGTCAGTTTGCTGATTTCAAACATGGTCATAGAGACACATATGATGCAGAACGCAGTGGACGTCTAAATGAGTCAGTAACACCAGAAAACATAAAAAATACACAACATCGTTTTTAAATTTCAAGAAGTGAAATTGCGTGAGTTAGCTGACATCGTAAATATATCAAAAGAACGTGTTGGCTGTATATTGCATGAGCATTCGACTATGAAGAAGCTCTGTTCATAGAAGGTACCACGCAAGCTCACTGTTGACCAAAAATAAGAACGTTTTGATGATTCTGAGCAGTGTTTGGTCATGTTTGAACATAACAAACCAGAATTTTAGCATCGATATGGGACAATAGATGAACCATGAATTCATCTCTTCACTCCGGGATCAAAAGAATCGTCATCTGAGTGGAGAGCAACTGGTGAATCTTTTTCGAAGCACACGAAAGCACAATAATTGGCTGAAAAGGTTATGGCCTCGATATTTTGGAATGTACGCTGGGTTATATCCATCGACTATCTTGAAAAGGAAAATTTCATCAATAGTGAATATTATATAGCATTATTGGAGCATTTGGATGCCGAAATTGCTAAGAAACCACCGCATATGGCGAAAAAAAATTGTTTCATCAAGACAACGCACCGTGTCACAATTCAATTGAAACAACGGGAAAACAACATGAATTGAACTTCGAATTGCTCCCATATCCACCGTATTCGCCAGATTTGGCTCCCAGCGACTAATGGCTGTTTGCAGACCCCAAAAATATGCTCGCTGGTGAGAAATTTTGCTTCGAATGAAAAGTTCATTGCTGAAACTGAAGTCAGGTGATTCTGGTAACTAAATTTAGTTATCATAATTACCTGACCAGTAGATATGGAACACAACATAAGACAATAAGACGCAGGTAACTAGTAGAGGTACATCCAGTAAGATAACTGTACAAACTAGTAAAGGGCTGAAGATTGTGGAAATGGGTGTTATGATATGAAGATGAAAGCAAAATGGAATAAGACCATGAGGATGGAGTGTTTTTTACGAAGACTTGGGAAAAATGGACAAGGTAGATGGCCATCAAGTAGTACAAAAAGGAATGTTAGTACTCTTGTGTAAAATGCATTGTTACTAGTTTAACTGGGAAAGTTACTAAGTACAGTTGATAGTTTCAAAATTGTTTCATTATCATAGATTCTGTATTAATGTCGTTTATCAGTAGTCGCTTTGCTCATTACGAGAGGATTTAACCGCTGTTTCACCCAACCCTCATTCATTCAAAATAATGACAAGGACTCATTTGAAAACTGAATTGAATATTCAGGAATGAAGTAACATCAAATAGAATCACGAAACTTACGTTATAATGCTACCCAGCAGGATCGAGGAAAAGGAAGTGTACTGCATTCTGGAACCGTTTTCGAAGAGTGATCAATGAATACTGAATTAAATACTCAATACTTTCTTTTTTTTATCTTGACCTCCCTCAATATTTATATAGATTCATATGTGGTCACCGTACTGAGGTAAGATGCTCAGTAAGCATCTGTGCAAAAGTAGCGTATTTGGAGTTTTTTTATATTTCCATATCCTGTAATCGTATCAATTTTGATGTTTATGAACTTGAAATATTGAAAGATGGAATTCTGAATACTGAGTGTTTTAGTTTTAGAATATTGAAGTTGAGGTTGGAACATCTTTCAATTCATGTACTTGCCTAAATTAATTTGAATTATTCCATGAATATTTTCCATGTTTGATATTATTAGTGTCCCATTTCACAATACTGCAAACCAACAAACACTGACTTTCAAGCGCAGCAGTATGGCAAAGAAAAAATCGGAACTTATTCCCTGTCGAGACCCCTTTCTAAACGAAACTCCTATACGCCTAATTAAAATGTTTCGTACTCCATGCATCGATTACCAAAAACAATAACTCCAGTTATGCGATAATGCGGCAAACTCGAAACAAGGGAGCGAAAGGAAACGGGATCCTCGAACGCAGATTAGAGCTGGATGGCCTCTTCAGAGGATGCTGACCGTACTGTTTGCCGCTCGCAGATGACGACACGACTAAAGACAATGGCTACTTGGAAGAGGGCTCCGCACAATGCCTTTTGTTTCCGATGCCGAGTACTGTCACGAGTGGATGTAATTTGCGAAGGGTTGGGAATTAAAAATTAATTACTTTTTTTCTTCGCTGACGGAAACGCTTCGGTAAGATCATTCATATGGCAACAATTAATGTTGATATGATGCAGAGAAATGTATAGTTTCCCTCCATTTCAGCCCACAATCCATTCAAAAGAATCTCCTCAACCTCGATGTTGAAAAATTCAAATTTATAAATTTTCTCTTCTAATTAATTACCAAAGTGACGAACATAAAAATCATTCACATATGTCAGAGAGCTCTGAAATAATTTGTGTTCAACATAGCGAAAATATGATTAATGAGAATTTGAATAAATTTGTTAATGTATCGAAAAAACATGCCCTGGAAGTTAATAGTTCTAAATGCTCTGTAATTGTAATTGAAAGAAAAGTCACTGGGTCGAAACTCAGGTTAAAAATCTGGGAGATTTTATCGATGATGAACTCAAATTTATAAAAGATACTTCTTGATTCAAGAAGCATTCGGGAAAATGAAAGTATTATACTCTCTTAGGCAATTTTTGTGCCTAAAAACTAAATTACTCATTTATGACTCGTTAGTAATATCTAATTCCAACCATTGTGACGTAGTGTATCATTATTTTCTGAACAAAAATTAGCAAAAACGAATTCAAAGAGTTCAAGGTATATATTGGTCAAACTGGTAGAACATTAAAAAATCGTATCCAGGAACATCAAATGAGCTATGTAAATAAGAAAACAAGTTCAACATATTGAAATCATCTTCTAGAAAAAAAATATATTTTTAACAAAGAGTTCGAAATTTTACACATAGAAAGTAAAGGTTTGAAACTGAATCATTCAGAAGCAATGGAAATCAATAAACTTAAAAATTCAGATTCTCTGATGAATGACCAACTGGATTTAAATAGATCACCATTATTGAACCTTATTTAAAAAAAAACCGATGGAGTATTACTAAGGATGTAATATGTTTTGGGTAATCATAATTGTGGAGGTACTTCAGGTCTAGGTGATTTGATCGAGTGATTACCTGTAGAGGTAGCCTCAATTGTAGCTACCTGGGGGATATAAATAGTAGGTTAAGAAATAACTGGTAGTCTACAGTTCACTTTTGAGAAAGCTACTGTGATGGCGAAACATGTAATGTATTGTTCAAATGAAGTTTGTGGAGATCAAATCGTAAGGTGTAGTTTATGAAGCTGCATATATATTCGAATTTTTCGTCCACTTCTGAAGACGGAGACAGATTTTAGCCTCCGAAACGTTGAGATAGCTTGGCTGAATGCGTCGTTGGACAACTAATTGTTGTTTTAAAATTGTTCGTTCCGTTAACTAGCTGACGAACGTCAACCCTCAGAAGTCGAAACTTGTGCGAGCAATGGATTAACGAAGCCTTACCTTTTAACGTGCGATTACCCAGCATGGTGGCCCCGGCGGGGAATCGAACCCCGGTCGTCCGCTTGAAAGGCGAATGTGCTAACCTCTACACTACCGTGACCACACGTATATACGTTACAAAAATTTGAAATTTTTCTTCTCGTTAAAAACAGCAGAAGGTGAGATTTCAAAAATAGTTTACAAAGGTACATAATCATATAGTCAGGTCAGAAGAAAAGGTTAGATAGAATTTTGCGTTTTGGATAAACAATTTTTTTTTCAGGATGTCCTACGAAAAAGAGCAGAAATATTTACAAAAATTACTGGACAATGCAATGTTGAAGAATGATGAAGAATATGATTTAGAAGAAAATCATTTGGAAAAACAATTGGATAATTCAGATTCAGGGCAGGAAATTTCTGACACTGAACAAGAAATATCAGAACCATTAGACGGTCCATTTTGTTAGAGAAAGATAAAACCACTAAGTTGAGAAAACACCAACCACCAAAAAATGTCAAGGGCTGAAAATGTAATAAAACAGATACCCCGGTCAAAGAGATCTACCAAAAATTTGACAGATCCACTAACTGATAAAATTTTGAATACCATTATATAGCATACAAATAAACGCATTAGTGCAACGCTGCTTTAACAAATGTATCTGAGATTCAAGCATTATTTGGGTGCCTCTAGATGTCTGGAGTTTTGAAATCTAGTAGGTTGCATGTGAGCATGTTGTCTAGTAATAATGGCACTGGGGTAGAGATATTTCGTTTGGTGATGCCAGTAAATAGGTTTCTATTTCTGCTGAAACATCTGAGTTTTGATGATATTCAATCACGGGGTGAGCGAAAAAAAATTAGATGAATTAGCTCTTATTAGAGAAGTGTTTGATGCCATTGTCGAAAAATGCAAACAGGCATACACACCTTCCGAGGGCGCTATGGCTTCAACCAGTATATTACTTTTCGATTAGTAGACAATCATTTACATCAACGGGCTCAACTGACTTGCTTGCCAAAGACAGATATCATCAAGAATCAGAGAACTAATTAAATATGAGGTCTCAAAACAACGTCTAACAGCAGTAAATAAAAACAATGTTAATAGACGAAGTCGTTGTGGTTTTTGAGAACAAAAAAAAATCAACCTACCAAATACTCTTGCATAAGTTGTGAAAAATATATGTGTCTGGAACATTGTATTTTATATGTTCGAAATGTATCGAAAATGGTAATGATTGAATAAAAATGTTCAATAAAACTTGTTTTCTGTTGATCATTCACTCATCAATCATTAATTCATTTACCAAGATCTTGGAGTGTTTACAATTTTAAGAATTTTTAAATTTTCCGGAAGAATCATGTTGCGGTAACTTCAGACAACAAGAGTTCATATATATTGAGAGAAGCCTCATTCACTCTCAAAAAAACTTCTTATGAACCTAATTTGACTGAAATGGACAAAACAGACTTTAATGGAAACAAAACAAAGGTGGAACTACCTGAATTAACGTTCTCTGTGGGAGGTCGACAGTCAGTTGATATGGCAACACTGCCCGAGTAAGAGTCCCGACCATATCCATAGAGCGTAATGTTCACCTCGTATTTATCTAGGACCTTAATTACACACGGGGAGTGAAATGGATAGTTTTAATAACTTTTAACTATGTTGGTACTGGATTCATTAAATCAACATTACGCTATTAAAGTTAGTTGCCATGGAACTGGATATATATCTTCAGAAGCCTCAAATATACATTTGGAAAAAAAGAGGCTGGCACAATAAACGTTTTTCTTTCAACTAGAAAAATATCTTCCACTAATTATAGTAACATGTAGAAAAATCGTTTTTCGTAGGTTTTGAAAGTTCAATCACATAATAAAAATATAAGAATTCAATCATAATATTTGATAGAAATAGCGATGAATTCAACATCACCACTAGAACATGAGCTCATCATCACATATCTCCTGATATTAAATTTGAAGTTGTGTCTGAACTAGTTGTAGGTGAAAATATGTAAAAAAGTAATTTTAAGGAAAATAAGAACAGTATTGTTCTGATATTCTCCCATAACTTTTGATAAAAACGTCAACTATGTGCCCATTTCTTGTTGAGAAAGTAGTTTATCACTTGAATAGGTTCTTAACGAAACTTTCAAACCAGAGTTTTCAAAGACTCGAAGAATTTTTTTTTTTGTATAGAAGTGTATAATTGTAATTCTTATTGCAAAGCGCTTTCGACTTTCGTCATCATTAGTGCTCACTCGTCAGGCAGCAGTAATTATCGAAAATTAAGAACAAAGTATATTTATTAAATTTGATTTATATAAAAACTAATTAGCCCAGTAACCAACGAAATACGTATTGGAGATAAAGGCCACGTGGCTCAGTCAATATGTGATGTGAATGAAGGACAACTCATTTATTTATTTATTTATATTATATTTATGAAGTTGTCCTTCATTCACATCACATATTGACTAAGCTCCAAGGCTTCCATCTCCAACATTTATTTCGTTGGTTATTAAGATAATTAGTTTTTATATGAATCAAATTTTGTAAATGTACTATTACAATTACAATTATACACTTCTATACAAAAAAATTTTCTTCGAGTCTTTTATTACAATAAGTGTATTCAGCTTCTCAACTCATTCAGAGTTCTGTAGTTAATATCAGAAGTTTTGACATAGAAGGTGCGTGTCATTTCACGCTGCACAGCTGCAAAACCCTGATTGACCCTAATTAGTCATTAACTTTACACTTCCGCATCCATTACAATACTGGTTTGAATTCCACTGACTATTGTTTCTTACTAGAGAATAATTTTACTCTCATTCTTGATATTCTTCAAATCATAGAAAGAGTATAGTGATCTACTAAAGATAAATGGCCATTACTCGTTAAAACGGCACTTTATTCTCATGACTAATGGCCACATTCATCGCTCATTGAATTATTCTTCGTACAATACATACACTCCTGATCTATCCGGTACTTCATTGACTTCAATAAATTTGCTCAAATCATCATTTGTTCTGTTAGCCACGACCAAGTCTTTTCTTTAATGAGCGATATTATTTTTGGGTTCATGTCAATCTCTTATGATGCTCATTATTGTTTCTTGTGGGATCGACCTGGAAATAGGCTTAATTTCGTATTAAAAAAAAATATAATCGTTAATGTCCATCTTGATCTTGTAACCGTTGTTGGCAGAAATTTGTTTGATAAAACTCAATTATCTCTGAAAATCACAGTCATACATTGAAATATTCAATAGTATGTTAAGAATACTATTAAATACTGCTACTTTATGCTGATGAGGATTTGTCGAAGAATTGTGTATGACAATATCCAAATATAAGATGGTTTATGGAAAATTGCGAAAGCATGTTTATTATTGAGGTTGAATCAGTAATCACGTGAGCAATCAAATGAGTGTTAACAATAATGAACAACATCAGAAATAGATAATCAATGATTCATCAGATGATCAATGTTAGTGAAATTCAAGTAACGTTACATAAAAATGAAATGATTTTCTTGCTTTGTGTACATTCAACTGTCAATCGAATATTTCATTCCAAAAGTTAATCATCGTCAATCTAATAAGTTTCCTCGATTTTCCTGCCCAAATTACCAGCAATAAATCGTCCGCCTTCTGTTTCATAATTCACTTGACTCTTTACCTTGTTCAAATACATAAATAAATACGGCTAATTAGAAGTCAGCTTCATTAGGAGAATCGTTATGAAATATTGTAATTTCTTACCTCAACGCTTGATTAAAAACCATTGGAGGTTTTCGAATTTCGAATAATTATACCTTTCAGAAAGCCCTATTTATCGTTCTACATAATTCAAGAGACAATGGATTATTCGAATAGGTTGTTACAATAGCGTTGAGCCTCATTATCTAGACTTGTTATTTCCAATCGAACGAAATACTTCTCAAGAGATGGAATGAAGAGTATATCATTAAAATGAAAATATGGCAAACTATTTGTGATCGTTCATAATTATGAAGATGTGATTGAAAATCAATTCAATGAAGTTGCAAATCTCTGAAGAAAATATTCAGGAACTATTGTACCTACTGTCTGTATCCTTCACAGAAATGTACCACAAAAAGTCAGCAAATACAACGAATGGAACCTAGTGGAAAAAACAAAATAACTATTTATAATATGAGTGTTTCCTTTAACACAAATACCTTACAAAGTTTTTTTTACAACTGTCCTATTGTCATAATGAAATAGGTGAATTTAATATATTGAAGGGATTATATTTTAAGGAGTGATTAATTTTCTGGAAAGAATGTTTTTGCTTTCTACCACTCCATCTTGATACAAAAAAATGTGAGAATCTTCCGAAGAGAAAAAGAAAGCAATTATTTAAAAAAATAACATGATCTACACATCTATGTTTAGAGTTATTTTTTAACAATGATTGTTTCCTTCCTTTCTTTGTAAGATTCTAAAATTTTTTTTATCACAATGGAGTAGTAGAAAGCCAAAAACTTTTTCCCCATGAATTTAATATTTCTATGAAAACACATTTTGACATCTCTTGTCACTTAACTATTTTCATGTTATCGCATTTGCTGTGAAGTGGCCGTGTCAGGTGACGCCAAATCACCTGGTTACCAACAAACAGTGTTGTTTACAGCTCACGCGTTTTATTTAAAGTTACATTTAAAGTTCTAGCTGGTGTTTAATTTCTTGCATACTGAAGAACAATAGTGAGAAATTGTGTGTTCCTGACGATATTGAAGAGGCTGTAAAAAGAGCTCCAATTGAATTGTTACCCAAAAATATCATAAAAATGTTATTGCTGAAAGAATAATCCCAGATCCAGCGTAACAGCATCGTCCTCTTCACTTCAAGAATTGAATGTTAATGCCCATGAAATTGTCAACTCAGCTAGTTCAAATATATTACGAGGCTTTTCAACATCGCAAGGTATTAATATCAGCAGTTGTTCTGATTGTACTTTCCATATCAATGTTCATAAATAATAATAATGTAATTAATGTATGTAATACATTTGTAACAGAATTTAATTGTATCTATATCCATTGTTCATAATGGAACTTTCTAGAAAATTGAATGATTATGTTTTGTTTATTGCTATTTGGTCGAACACAATAGTGTTAAAAATACTTTTAACACTATTGTTAAAAATATTTTGGACACGCTACTTTGTAAACATCATCTTCAAATTCTCTTGACAACCATTAAAAATGTTAATGACAATTGTACAAACAAATAATATACCTTTTTTACTGAAAATCTTTCGTGAGAGGAAGTTACGAATAAAAACTTCATAATTTCTAATTTTTTGCATACATTCAAGATATACTCGCTCAGGGTTGTCATTACCATGAAAGAAAACAGAAAGCTGTCATGGAAATTCTTGCCGCAAGAGGGCGCAAGGGGACCTGAGGTCAGTTTTTGTATTATGAAATATTTGAATTAGGCAACGACGAGTTAACGAATTAACCACAGTGGAATAAATATTCATTGAGATATTAGGCTATAAAATCACATGATATCATAACTCATGAAACAATATTTTGAACGAAATTTTTTTGTTGTTTATTCCTTTTCATTTCAGGTTACACTAATTTGTTTTTTCACAAATTACTGTTACTATATTTCTTCAAATCCTATAGTTATCAATTACATTTGTCTAATTTTGAAAATATTATTCTTTTTTCAAGTAATCTCATGATGAATGAAATTACTTGAAATGATAAGTGAGATATATTACATCAATCAAATATTCCATTGGAAATTTGTAATCGGAGTCAATCACGGATCTAAGACATCCTGAACAATCAGGGGGTATGTTATTATCACCTCTGTCACCTATATCAGAACCTCGCAAAACGAACTTGAAATTCGAAACAAACAAGTCAAAATCAAACCTCCATCTCTTATGTACGTAAATAACTGTTTGAATGTTAAACTGTCATTTTGACCTCTCGCCCTCCAGCGCCCTCTGACGGCCTCGCCGATGGTGGCCCTCATTGAACAAATCAACTGGGTAAATCACTTCAATACATCACAGATTCGACCTAAATCACCCGACAGAGTTATTGTTACCGAGAATATTGATGAGCACAATTTCACGACGAATGATAAATCTATCACCGGGAGTTGCACGGACATTACTCTCGTTCTAAAAGTTATTAACTCGATACAATCTAAGTGTATCAGCAGCGGCGCAAAAATCTACAAAGATTGTATCTCAATCCAGTAGTTTCTCAGGATTACAACACTGAAAGATTTATCTTCCGACTTGACAGATTGTAATTATGAGTGTTTTTGCGCGTGCAGTGGTAGAACTGAACTCGTGATATGAATTTTCTCTTTTAGAAGTGAAAAACTGGACGAGTTTCAATGTGTAGGTGATATGTGTGTGATTGGAAAGCAGGTTGCATTAAAAAACTTGCTGGAAAAACGGGTTTTTATGGTGGAGCTGATATAAGAGGTACCATAGATTTGTAAGTGTTACAAAGCTCTTGGTTGAATGAACTAACTACTCACAATAACGAACCGGCAATGAATGATATCTTGATATCAATATTATTGAATTCCCTCTAAAATTCTGACTTATACTTATGTATCATCATAACTAATTTGTTGCTTATAATTTTTCTGGGGGAAATATCAATTATCTAATCATCTTTGCTGCATATATCTTCATTTTATCATAAAACACTTCATTTTATCCGACCAGAACTAATTTTTTGTATATTTTTCAGGAAATTCTTCAAAACGAATCAAGATTTCATAGCCCATGGTGAGCATGTGCCTTCGGTTGTATCTATGTATCTATGTATGTAACAGAATCTTTGAGCATAATTTCCACCAATTTCCAGAAGTCAGATTAATTTAAAACTTTGCATACGTATCAAGGACCGATGACAATGCAATAATTTGATCATTGTTTTCCATTATCCTTATAAGGACCGCCAGGATTGATAAATTCTTTTATAGATCCTCTGTAGTGGAGTAAAAAAGATAGAG
>WOGR01005200.1:0-14017 GCA_015342045.1 Leptinotarsa lineolata | reverse complement strand
GTATCGCCAACTGCATATGCAGGAATTACTTCTGTGAAGAATCCTGCACTGACACCTGTCGGATATAATCCAATGCCCTTCGTGGTATTAGCCAGGGAGTAGTTGTTTTCTAATAGGTGTCAGTCCATAAACCTCTACTGTGTAGGTGAGGTGAGACTGGCCTGAACGAATTGTTCATTTAAATAATTTGATTTGATGCCAGTCTTCAAGTATGCTCATTCACTTTGTGCAGAGCAAAATTACCTACATGCTTCTTTATTTATAGGTACGATAATTTCTTCACTTATAATACATTCCTATCTCATTGAACTTATTTCAAATTTAAATGTTAGCCTACGAACTTTTCATCCCAACTGTCAATTACAAAATTCTGTATTATTTCTCTTGGTGTAAAAACATAACAAACAAAATTTGAAATGAAATAAAAATTTTAGTGGTATTTTTTAATAATCTAAAACTTATGATTTTGATGTTTCAAAAATTGAAAGAAAAAATATTTGACTTATTGTAGAGAGCTACACTGCAAATATTAGTATAGTTTGTATTTACAAAAAATTATCACTGAATATTTTAGATATTTTAAACAATAAGGGTACCTTCTTACATTTTTGACGTCCCCCGTATACGATAAAAATTATGACATTGGATTTTTGAGTTATGGACTATGTATTAACTTTTGTGAACGATAATGTTTTTAGAGAAATCGATAACGAAAAAAGTTTTTTTATGATGTGAAAGTGCACTACAAGGAACATCAGTAAAACCACATTATTAATCTATGGATATATACTTTTGAACGATAAACGAACAAACGTTTTTCATTCTTATTCATCTTTCTTTTTTCTTGAAAAAAATTCTATGTGAATCATAACTTTGTAGCTGTAGCTATTATACTTACAATTGTTACAGGGTTTAAGTTATTGTGTATTTCAAAGATATAATTAATTTTTCAGCGATTTAACTCCAAACACTGCAGAAATCTTGTTTGAAATATATGACCATGCAGTGAAACCCCATAAATTCCTAGGCTTAGGTATAGTAGGTGTTGAAGAACTCCTTATTAATCCATCACAGAGGCAGATTATCACATTACAGAGTCGACCATACGAAAGTGATCCTGTATCGGGAAATCTCACTGTTGAGGTAGGTTCATAAAAAATATATTCACAGCAAACTATTGAATCATCAACGTATATGGCATCAAAAGGGTTTTTTACATTTTTAGTATATCTCTGTCATATCTTTTTGAACAGTACCTCTTTTAAGTTTGAATACCAGGTTGGTCTCAGTAGTACCCCGCCTGACCTAGAGATGGCGGCAGTTGTATGAAAAATATTACTGTATTAGACAGTACACAATCTATAAAGCATATGTTTCAAGTTTGAAGACTCTGCGTTGTTTATTGTTTGGCAGCCATCGATAGCGAACGTTTTTAGTTAATTTGTGAAAATGGAGAAAATTGATCATCGTTATGTGGTACAACCAATATAAAAGCTGAACTAGATTCTACTCTGGGCAAGTCTACTCCTTTGTTTACAACAGAAAAATATTGGGTATCAGAGTTGCCAGGATGAGCATCGCAGTGGTCGACCATATGAGGTGAAGACTCCAGAAACGGTGAAGAAAATCCACAAAGCAAACTGAATGATCGTCGACTGAAAGTGCGCGTTAGTAGATTTAGTAGGGATTTCAAAAAGTGCGGTACATCGTATATTATTTTAAAATTTGGAAATGGGAAAGCTGTGTGCAAATTGGGTGCCGCGTTTGCTCACACTCGAGCAAAAACAGTGTTTTGAAGATGTTTCAATTGAATCTTTAGCAACAAAGCAGAATTATTGCATCGTTTCATAACATGGATGAAACATGGGTCCATCAATCTACATCCGTGAAAAAATAACAATCAAAACAGTGGACTCAAAATGGAGAATGAGCTCCAAAGAGGGCGAAGATAGTTTCATCTGCAGACAAGGTCATGGCATCGATTTTTTTGGATGCGCGATTCATATAGGCATTAGAACCGCGTTGTAATTATTCGAGTCCCAAGCACACTGCTGTTTGGTTAGTATCTTTCCTGCCCTGATGAGCGGTAAAACCTCGAAATCGGTGTGTAAGCGATCTACTCAACTGATTTTAGCATGGTACTGCTGCTGATGACGAGAAACATTTGCAAGATTAACCTCTGTGAGGTATTTTGCATAAATGTCTGTTGGGTATAATTCAATATCCAGGGTAGTATTAGCCGGGGAAGTAGTTGTATAATAAAGACCATCGCGTCTGGAACGATCTCTTTTTTAACACTCATTGATTTATAATTATCTTAATAGAATAATTATTTTCGCACCCAAAAATACACCGCCCTGTATATGGAATCGTTCAGCCGAAGGGATTTATTTTTATATTCAAATTTGGTAGCGCGGAATTTACTGCCACCAGATCAGAGAGTTTGAAATCCGTTCTGATCACACGGATTGAGAATTAAATAGTTTGGTCAACAGATGAAACACTTACGGGACGGCTTAGTTTTGTCACCAGTTTTGTTCGTAGAGGCTGTTTTCTATCATGGCTTCACAAATGTATGGATTTTTTTTTTAGATTTGAGGGAAATTAAATAATATTGGCAGAGTTTCCACAAACCAACTTTATTGACAAATAAAGTAGGTGGAATAATCAGATTAACAATCGATAAACTACGTATTAACAAAATAATGACAGAAGTTTGAATCTGTTTCAGTGAACCTTAAACTGTGGACAATTTAATTGGCAAAAAAATCTGTAAACAAACGAACTAAAAACAAAATGAACCACAATTATGAGAAACTATCGCTCCTCCCTCTATAACGCGCATGAGACACTATAATCCTACTCATAATCTTAATCATGCAAAAGGGAACCCTTTTCGCAGATATATGAAAACTTCCAATAATACCTTAGGTGCCAATTCAAAAAAAATATAAATACAATATAGATAATAATTGTTTTTAAGATACGCTCACCTACAAAACGTAGATGGACTCTCCTGAGATCTCCGACAAAAGCCACTATTTTCCAAAAACTGTCCCAAACTCTTACCAGGAACTCGACAGTGTTCCCCCACGCAACTATGCTTAATCAAACCGCGAATAAATCAAACCAAAAGCACTTTTCGGAACAGTGACTTGAAATATCTCAATATTTCCGTTCACACAAGATATTTCTCACGAATTTCCTAAGTTTGTAGAAAATTCGACTAAACTGACTAAATATCTGCGTACGACTCCCTAGTTTTATCCGTATTTTTTTTTCAACTAAATTCTCTTAAGGGGGCTGGGATTCGAATTCTCCTAGAGGATTTCTGTCCAATCGAATAGCTCTTAAGTCACTTCACCTATTCTCACCCTTAGATCCCTCTTCAAAACCGGTGGATAAGTTGGCAAGAATTACCAACTTAGCAGTCCAATGCCGTGATTCTGCCACTGACACACAGATGTCACTACAAGGGCCATTTCTTATTTTATACATTCATTTATTAAGAATTAAATGCTTTTCGGTAGGTAGACTATATCAGGCGGAGTTTTATCACATCGTTAAATTAACTATGGTTGTTCAGTCTCGTCTATGACCCTCTGAACTCTCAGAAAATAAATCATGTTTCCTTATGACAATATCTATTCGACCCTTTAGAAAAGTTACTAGCATAGGTTCTTGAACGTCGACGCAATTACTTTTTACTTTATTTTTCTTCGAGTGGCTGCGCCCAAGGTCGTTACTGGAAGTTGATAACGGTTTCCTTCAAAGACAAAGGCTGTTAAAATATTTATACTTGATTGGAAATTTCATTTTCAACTATATTACAGCTATATTACAGTTGTTTTCCGGCAGGCATTTACCAGAACCTACTGTGTGTGGGTGCTTTGGGAATGAAGAATGTTATATTTATTTTTTTATACTATCTCTTATACTTTCATACAACTTTCAATCTATGAAGAATATTCTCGAAACCCTTCATAGTGTTACTTCTAGTTGTACCTAGACATTTGCTCTTTAAAACGGTTTATGATTCATATCTCGTTCATTCACAGTTTTTATTCATCGAAGGAGCTGATATACCAAATTTAGGCAATCAACCCTACAAAATCAAGGAAACAATCAGAACCCCTTCTCCAAGTAGAAATAGACAATTCACCACAACTTCAACGTTCCATAATGGTAAGCCAAACATTTTGAAATTATCTTTGAACAAATTGGACATTCACACAGATTTGATAATAATATTGGATTTCACACAAAATATTTGAAGGACTAGCTTTCTATTCTCTGTCCTATTCTGTATACATTATTGGGGAAGTTAGTATCTGAAAGTTCATGATTTATACATCTATGTATAGAGTTACTTCTTTAAATATTGTTTGCTTCCTCCTTTCTTTGGAAGATTCCCACATTTTCTTGTATCAAGATGAAGCAGTGGAAAGCCAAAAACTTTCTTTCCCAAAAATGAAATTAATGTAGGGACATAACTAAACTTGAAAATTATTATTTTATCAAATGTAAGTTAATCAGATTTAGTCTCCCTCACTGGCCTGTCTCCAACTCTGAGGAATTTTTCAATTTCCTATTGAATATAATTAGTTGTAAATTTGCTTAATTTTGGATGGAAAATCGTCATTCTCAATGTTTCAAAGCAGTCCCATATTTTGTGTTTCATTTTGGGCTAGAGTGTCATGGAAAAAATAAAATATTTATACCCCAAATGTTTGGTGGTAAGTTCGTCAAAAACAGTAACAAATTGCCCATTGAACTTCTTAATTTACTAGAACAAATTGAAATAATCAGGTTGTTTGGTGATGGTGTTCAAAGTAGCAGAGAAATTGCCATTATAAACATGAAAGCAACTGAAAACACAAGTCTCTTTCAGCAAACTATACTATAAATTTCTTAATCACACCGGTGGCCTAAGAAACTCAATTTTACAGTACTAAAATTGCCGTTGTTCAAGAGTCACTCTACCTTTGAATTATGTTTCTTGCAGATAACCTTGTGAATGGTAATCATTTACCTGACTCAACAATCAGAGAATTAGATAGGAATAATAAGCTGTCGAGTGCAAATAAATCATCGTTGGTCATACATAGCGTACAAAGGGTAAGTGGAACTTTTCGCAAATTTAGAAGATCTGCTTTGGCGATTTTCAAGTGACACTAACCCTGCCATCATTTTATTTTAGCAACCTTCCCAAACGCTAGTGAAGGTAAGACTGATGAATTTTCTTGTATTTTTAATTCAGTTGAATTGCTGCTGTTCCATATAATAGTATAAAATTAACACATACTTACCTCATAATCAGTTTTTGGTGTGCTATTTTTGTTTTTCTGTTACAACTAACCAAAGGTTGAGCTAAGTGATGGCACTTGGAAGGAAGTTGAAAGGACAGAGGTAAATGACGAAGACAAGGGAGAAGATAAACCACTGGAAGAGATAGAAGAAAGTAATGAAAGGTCTAACGGCGATATTAAAGAATCTAACGGTATTGCTAATGGAGAAAGTATAGAAATAGCAAATGGCAGTGAGGTGGTTAAGGTTTGGATTCGATTTTGATTTTTAAGTATATTGTAGCGATTATTTATAATTGAGGACAAGCGTTGTAGTTTGATACATTTTGACATTCACTTTTTCATTTTTTAAACTCACTTATGAAATATCATTTTACAAGATATTGGCGAATAATTTCTACAAATTATATTATTATCTCTTTCCAATCAGTTGCTTCTCGAAATAAATATGCATCAATTCAAGTATTCAGCCAGCCAGCCAACTATTTTCCATTAGTACAGAATAGACTATTTTCAAATAAATTAAGTACCTATGATTGGCAAACTACAAAAACCACCTGGTGTGATAGCATTGAGAAACTCTCCCACAGTTAAACGTATATATCTCGGCAGGACCGGATCTGGGAATTTACTGAAGGTGGGGTGAAGGAAATTGTGGTTAGTAAACATGATGAATGAAATCAAGCACTGTACTTGGCGTAAAATATTGTTAGTTTCATGAAAGAAATAGAAAACACCAATAATTCATGATTTTTGTATGTCTTAGAAACAACTTTTCTGCGTCTAAGTGGGGTGGCGCCTGCCCGCGACCCCTGGCTGGATCCGGCACTGTATCTCAGTGAAATTTTTAGAATGATACTAATTCAATTAACCATAAAATATGCGTTGAATCAATTTTATTTAAGATTCCATTTCTATCATAGTTTTTTCGACAACATGGTATTATTTATTTTTGTATATTAGAGGATAATCCGTTTTTTCCTATCACGTCTGGCCAATATCTTGAAATCCATTTCTTGTAGAACGAAAAAATACGAAACGAAAGTAATGAAAGTTACTACTTAAAAGGCACTTGATAAAAGTAGAAACCCAATTTTCTTTTGTTCAATTCAAAGCAATAATTTATTGATTATGACAAAAATGTCTCAAATTTTACGCTTTTTTACACATTTGAAAATTGTGAATAATATCCTGACCGTTCAAGATCTCAAAGAAATGAAACTATATACAGCGTGTAAAAGTCGAATGGGATGAATTCGTTATTTTGGTTACTGTACATATTTTTAAAAAATCCCGAAACACGTCGAATTTAAATTATAATTTGACATACTTCAACGGAAAAATGCTACCTCTACCTTCAACCCCTGTTGAATGTCAGGTAAAATCTCTAATTTTTTAAATGGGGAGTATAGGCTTGTGATATATTCTTTGAGAAGTCTTTTCATTCTCTTTAAAAAAATGTTATCGTTTTCAAGTTTTTTGCAACAATTAAGAAAAAAAAAATAAAATCATGTGGTTACCGAAATTCGATAAAATACATTGCAATATACTCAAAACTTATTTCATGTTGAGGTATTGATAATAAGAAAGTAAGCATAAACCATAGTAATGTTCTTTTCAGATGGTATCCTTTAAAAACGGTAAATAATTTCCGTTGCAACGTTAGTTTAAAACGCCTTGTTAAATTGTTTTGTATGTTACAACATTAGTTGTCAGTATTTTAATTTAAGTTTAAAGTTCGTTAACTTCAAATCTGACAAATGGTTAGATTAACGGAAATGCTTAAAACAAAAGTTTTACAAATGATTGGCTACGGAGATAAAACTTGAACACAACAGGAAGTAGCTCGCCTATTTCATGAGAAATTTACTAATTTACCGCCCATATCTCAATCAACAATAAGCAAAATAGAGAAGAAGTTTCACGAGTTTGGTCATGTGGGGCAGATAAAAAAAGCAGCTGCCAATGCAATGAGTGATGAACTCAAATTGGATGTGATGCTTGAGTTTGAGGAAAACCCACATACATCGAGTAGACAGGCATCCACTACATTCAATGTTAGCTATACATCGAAAGTTAACATATTAAAAGAAAATAAAATGCATGCCTATAAAATGATACCCACTCAGAAGCTCATGGAAGACAATTTTGATAAAAGATCTTATTTTTGTGAGCAAATGATGGACATGGTGGATAACAATATCATCCAATTAGGAGACGTTATGTTCTCTGATGAGTGTACTTTTTCTCTTAACGGTCATGCTAATCGGCAAAATTTCCGCTACTGGTCAATGGAAAAACCTCACTGGATGAGAGAAGAAAACATGCAATACCCTCAAAGGGTTTATGTTTGGGCAGGGATTGTAGGAAACCATATCATTGGTCCCTTTTTCATTAAGGCAACTTGAATGGCGATAATTATTTGGCACTACTTCAAAATGATGTCATTCCAAGGTCAGCAAATTTATATCCTGATCCAGGAGACCCTCAAGTTCCAGTGAATACGATATGGTTTCAGCAGGATGGAGCACCACCACAATCCCAATCGATGCATAGGGAGGCGAGGATCGATTGAATGGCTAGCGCGATCACCTGATCTTCCATCATTAGAATTCTTTTCATGGGGTTATGTAAAGAGCAATGTACAAAACTAAACCTTTAGATTTGAATGATCTAAAAGAACGAATAACTCTTGCGATTAGGTCGGTCACGCCTGATATGTTAAATAATGTGAAAAACAGCTTCATTTGAGATTAGGATGTTGCCAAGACGTTCGCGGTGAATATTTTGAAATCTACTTCGTTAACATCCTTAGTTCTTTTTCTTATTCTACATTTCATTACGTTTTGCATTACATTTTAGTTTTTGAGTGTATTTTATCAAATTTCGGCAACCATATCATTTTAATTTATTTTTTCCTGATTGTTGCAATAAACTTGAGAGCGATAACATTTTTCAAACGATATATCACAAATCCATACTTTCCATATAAAAAATTGGGGATTGTACCTTTTATTTGAAGGGGGTTCAAGGTAGGAGTGGCATTTTTACGTTGAATAGTGTCAAAATATAATTTAAATTTGACGTGTTTCGGGATATTTTCACATCATTTCAAAAAAAAATTAATTTATTTCTGTTAACTCATATAATAACAATTTGCCCTAACTACTTAAAACACCTATTGAAAATGTACAGTACAAATAAAATACATGTAGTTTTTTAATAGTATATTATACATATAGTTCAATATCTGGTGAATAGAATAATCATTATTTTGAAATTTAAAGAAATTAAAATCGGTGATCAAATGTTGAACACTGATTGAAATAAAAAAATTCAGATGAACTCAGAAAAAATATGACTGCAAAAAGGTAATATAGCCAGAACACTAGAATTTTCTAATTTTAGGGGAATTTAAAGACAATATGATCAGGAAAAGGTGATCTGAGTCTGACAATGACATAAGAATATGAATGAACTGAAAAATATGTATCTATTGATCCTCTTTAGTTCCACCACAAGTTAATTGTATAAACTTTTTTAAACATATCACCATTCCCATATTTATGAAAACAAATGTTAATATCTTCCAATCTGTTAGGGTTATGGATATAATTCAATATCACTAAAAGTGAAGATTTTTATTTTTTGCATCTTGTAGAGGAATTAACATTTATAACTCATTCGTTTTAAAAAAAAAACGAGTATAGTCGGTAAGTATTTCGTTTTAAGAGCTACAGACCATGTATAGTCCAAGTACCATTTCCAAAACAATTCATATTTTGACAATTTGAAGTTTGTTTCTCTGTCAAATATCAAAAGCAGCATCGATATTAATCAAAATCTTCGAATTCTTATCAAAATATTTATTGTAGAGTAGAGCCAACGATGAATTTTTTGATAGAAATCGATAATTTAGGCCTAGCATCAGTTTTTATCGGTTTTTTCGAAATATTTAAATTTAAATAATGACAGTAGCACTTCAACCACAGTGTCATCATAAAAAACATCTGAGATTGTAATCACATTACACAAAATATGTATAATCTTGCCTCTAATATGCGCTCGACCTCAACCCATATCCAGAGTTATTAATAGCCGCAGACATTATTCAGACCAATTAGAAATTGACAGCTCAGGAAATGAATGGGACTACATACAGATCTAGAATACTTCCATTATTCAAGTTATCGTTAAACAAATTTGTACCATTCATCATACCTGCTGTTGAGGAGAGAAACAGAACTGAATGTGGGTGAGTTTTTTAGAGGATTAGGGTAAAAGTTACCAAAAATGGTGATGTTTCATTTTCTTGACTGAAGATGAAATATTTTTGATACTGAAGATGACAGAAGCTTAGTCTTCAAACGGAACTTGTAATCACTGCATTTCATGATTTTCATATTTTATTTTGTCTTTGAAAAATGATAATTTCCAAAGCAATTTGGCATTTTTGGCCACTAGGTATGCTTTTAGGACCAGCGCTCTGTTTGGTATACAATATTATAAAAAATATTTTCTGATGAAGACAAAAAATTAGAGAACTTCAGATTATGAACTGAATCAATAGTAACAAATACGAGACCACTTACAGTTTTGCTACTAACAGTAGTATCTTTATAATCAGTACCTATATAAGGTGGTGTTTTTTGTTTATATGTTACGAACAAAGCAGGAATCATTAACTAATAGGCTTCTAATCAATCACTGGTAACTATAAAATAATTCTACTAAATTATCACCGGTTATTTATCAACATCTTTCCGTCAATGTGTTTAAATATTCAAAGAGCTAAACTTAAAATTATTTCACATGATTTAGAGTAAAAAACTTTTTGTACACCGGTACTTTATGAATACAAAGCATTACTGTCTATTCATCACTACACAAAATTATGATAAAAATACCATATGTACTTCTCGTTGTAAAAGTATAAGTTTATATTGTTTTCTACACCCGCTGACTAATCAAGAATTCTTCCAGTGTTCCTGCAATTATTTACGGTATCTTCAATTAATTCCGGAAATAAGTTGTCAATATTATTCGAGTTTTATGTCCAACAGCTTATACTAACAGTTCTTTTTATGGTGGCGTTAACGATGATCGCAAATAATTTGTCTTTCTATAGGGGTACCTACAGGATATCTGCTAGTAAGTTCTTTAGTAAGATGAATGTCGGTCATGAATTTCAAGAAAGTAAATACAGCAGCTGCCTTCGCGACAATTTATCAAACGTTTCGTGACTGTGTTTTTAATAATCAGGATTCAGCTGGTACACAGCGGATGGGTATTAAACAAAGCGAAGGAGAGTACATATAAAGACACAAAGGATTTCGAAAAATTCAACTTTTTCCGATACATCTATTTTTTTTGTTATGTAATAATATATAGTTGAATGTACATATTATAAGTCCTAAAACTCTCATGTGTGTCTGTTATAATTACCAACAAATTGAAAACTTTCTTTAAAAAGAAAGAAATATTAGTAATTGTTAATTGTGTTTCAATGCGAAAATAGTATTTGTAAGATATGTATAGAATTTCAAACAGAAATCTCATATAAAAATAATTTATTCTGGTGTTGGTACGTAACACCTGCAAATTGATTTTCCTTTTTCTACAAAAAACCTGAAAAACTGGAAAATCGCCTTTGGCCTAGTCCTTAGCCATTTCAACATATGGGAAATTGAAGCTTCTGGTATAGAATATTCTACTGAGAATTTGAAATTTATAACACATTTCACGTTTTATTTATTTATTCATTTCATTTATTTAATACACTTTTCTACAGGATGAACTCAATTACAGAATAGGGAAGAGCCGTGGCATTTACAAATATGTACTTACATAACATAAACTGGTGAATCTATTTATTAAGTAAATTAAATGGAAAACAACTGTCAGTTAGCTAAGAAATATCTTTTGATTTGTATAATCTGGCAGTTGAATATATCTAGGACACAACTAACAGAATTACAGGTATCGCACATTGTATAAATTGAGGATTTTTTCATTATATTTGTTCGCGGAGTGTTGAGATAAAAGGTGACACTATTCCTAGATGACCGTCTAGGATCCCAAAAATTCAACAAATATAACAATTGAGAGCAGGTAATGACATTGTTTATGACTTTGAATAAAAAAATAAGTGAATAATATTTACGCCTTACCTCGAGACAACGAAAATTGTGAGTTTTAAGCAATTCATAATAGGGTATTCCTAGAGTAGGATACGTGCCTTCAAGTTCAAAAGACATATACTTCAAGAAGCGCCTCTGCAGGGCTTCTAGTTGATTTATATGAACCTGATAGTAGGGACTCCACTTAACAGAAGCATATTCCAGCCTAGATTGAACAAAAGTAAAATAAAGTAATTTTAATGTTAAAACTTTTTCGAATAAATTTAGACCAGAATGTGCATTTGAGAAAAAATATATTTCTATTTGGTCGAATTATTCACCTATTCATATTGGGTTTTTCTTTTCAATGGTCACCTACTGTGGTGGTGTCGTTTTCACAACTTCAATATTCTTCATGTCATAATGGTATTAGGTTCTTCGGAAATTTATTGATTCTGTAACAGGTAGCAAACTAGTTTTCATATCTTCCTCAGATATTACTTTGGTCCAGCTAGAAACATCATAAAGTTTGATCTTGTTTTTCTTAAATTCAGTCAATGAATCTATGTTGAATCACGGGAATGTTTGCTTGGGTTACCTAATACGTTTTTCGAAGTTGCAAAGGAAAGTTTGTACAAGGAAAGAACTTAGCTTTCTGACACTAAATGCAAAAAGCGAGTAACGGTGCTAACTGATTACTAAAAAAACCCATGCAAATTAAAAGGTAATATTTTTCATATACTGGTTTCGCGGTCATCAAAAAGTTCCATCTTAAAATTACTCTTCGCTCTGCCATGAGAGGGTTATAAATAAAATACCTAATAATTGAGTATAAATAGGTTTTAGTCATTTTCACGATTTTTATTTACTTTTACAATTTTGACTACCTAATGTGTTGAATGGACTCAAAATATTTCAACAGTTTTTTTGCCGTTTTTACTTATTTCATCATATTCTAAGAGTTGGTACCCTTATTCAATAACTATCTCGCTTTCCAGCCTACCTGTAACACCGTATAACCCGATGTTCACACTTCAAAATATTAGTTTTTACTTGATGATGGGTTAGAACCCGAAACTGGTCATAAGAATAAAATAACTAGTGGAAATTAGACAAAAATTTTTCCATTCATCTCAGTGGAGTGATCATGAATTTCCAAAAAATAAACAAGCCATCAATAACACATATTCTAATAGATAGATATAAGATGCCAAAAAAATAGATTAACCAGGGTAATAAGTTAGATACTATTATTTATCTTGCCTCAAATGAAAAAATTATTGAAGTTTGACCGAGTATAACCAGTACATTTTCTCTATTTCCACTTGAAAAAGCATCTTCAACATTAGATGTTCCAAGTTGAAATCTGCTGAATAATATTTATTTCAAACTACCAACTTCATTTGCCTTTTTTATAACAGAGTAACATATTCAATTATAAAAATGTACTTAATGTTGAATAAGTATACCTTATCAAAATAAATTGTACTGATTCCGTCCAAGTCGCTGTATATTTCATGCAGATGTTTTAATGAATGAAAAATGAGTTTTCAGGTTTTCTCTTTGAAACTTTTCCGTCGAATTATTTACTAATTCAGCAAGAGCCATTCCACAATAACAAATAAATCGCAAATGATGTAACGCTATTTATTATGTTTGAAATGGTTTGTGGTCAATCGCAGTTGAGCGACGGTAGCTTGACTGTGGTTGGTATCCAGATTAAAAATAAATTTCCATATTTTATGTAAGTTGTTTAAATGTACAAGCAATAAGCTACATGAATTATGCCAGGCTATTTGTTTGATCTAACCTTGTGGTCACGGTAGTGTAGAGGTAAGCACATTCGCCTTTCAAGCGGACGACCGGGGTTCGATTCCCCGCCGGGGCCACCGTGCTGGGTAATTGCACGTTAAAAGGTAAGGCCTCGTTAATCCATTGCTCGCACAAGTTTTTACTTCTGTGGGTTGACGTTCGTCATCTGGTTAACGGAACGAACAATATAAGAACAATTTAATGGAGAAATTTTTTATAGTCTCCCATCTTTTCCTAGAGATAGCATCAGCAACAAAGAGTACTCTACATGCCGATGCCCAGAAAAGTCTATGACTGGGCAAACCAAAAATTGACATGTAAATAGTTGTACAGAGAAAAACTTCCAATTCAGGTCTCGTCAATGAGCGAGGCTTTCTCGGGTCGTTTTGAATAGCAAAGAGATTACTGTGTTCAACAATCAATTCCAGTAATTCATTCGAAAAAAATAACTGAAAATAATGGATGAGCCTTCCAATTTCCGGACCCATTTCATCTTCATTATGCATGAATGGAGGAAGCTCTGGCGGGTCTTCATTCTCGTCGACTTCGGTTCATTTATGAATTCTTTTTTGAACTTGTGGGTTGTTCTGTTTCTGAATTATCATTATCCTCCTCAGAATCAGTACTAGATAAACTATTATTTTCTTCATCGGGAACATATTCTTCTTCAGAATCGCTTAGCATTCCATCTTCGCTATCCATTGGTATTTCTGCCATTTTTTACTGAAATGTGATATACCCAGTTATTTTGATGAATGCTCATTGTTCCTCCTGAGGAAC
>WOGR01005199.1:520-14017 GCA_015342045.1 Leptinotarsa lineolata | reverse complement strand
TAGGGCAACACCGGTGTCTCGTCAATACCGTAAGAGTGCCGTAAATGGTAATAAAGCACTCTTAGGGCCGCGTTATGTCGATGGATATAGGCCGAGATCGCATATGCGATAAGGTGCAGGACCTGCCGCGAGGCGCCCTGCACCTTATTATTATTATTATCATTTTTTCTCTTGTACTAGCTCTGGTACTAGAGAGCCAATAAGGCAAGTGTCTTACGGCGAAACATCAGATGTCTACCAGTGAAGATGACTGAGTTCCATGTAAGTGAAATTTCACTTCTTTCATATATTGTGTAGGAATCCTGTGAATAAAATCTGATTTAATTCCATAACGAACGTTGGGAGTACAAACTGAATAAAGAGAAGTGTTTTCGAAAGGGCCTTTTCTTCAGTTTGTGCCCAAAAATTACTTATTTACATGATCTACAAATCTTTATACATAGTTACCCATTTGAAATTGATTGCTTCCTTCCTTTCTTTGGCACCCTCCCACATTTTTTTGTATAGAGATGTAGGAGAAGAAATTCAAAAACTTTCTTTCCCAAAAAATAATCACTCCTGAAAATATACTCCTTTCAATTTAAACAAGAATATTCTAGTTTCCCAAAGTAGGAAACTTCTACTTGCCGTTTCGGGATAGAAATAGTGGAATTAGCCGTATATTTCGTTCAATCAGCATTTCCACAAGTACAAGTCTCCCAAAAATATATCAATCAAGCCGATAGGAACTGTAAAACCCCGTATATGTAAATATTGTCACTAGGTTTATCGAAATTTGATTTTAATGGAATTCGAATGGCGATTATATATCTGTTTGTTATTCACTATCGTATTTCACACATGATTTATAACTATTGAAATATTGACGAGATATTCATTCATTGCGAAAACTGCCAGCAGCGTAAATATTATCAGTTCAGATAAATTCTCAACCGTATTTAAATGTTTGTTTTGTAAGTCGTCTACTGGACTAATCAAAAGATAGCCGAGAAAGCTGATTAATGTTGGAACTTCAATTCGAAGATCCATATGACTCCTGATCTGACATATGTTCAGGCTCACGAGAAAATGAAAGGTACGAAATGGAAATACATTTTCCCTAATAGGTTCATGTTTTCCTTGCGCAAAGAAAAGTACAATATCATGAGAAAAGTTATCAGGGAAATAGGTTGTGAACCCAATGTGTGCCTTCGTAGATCTTCAACTTTTCAGAAAGACAATATGGAGTCAATATATGAACTGTAATACACCAACTGATTGATCCAAATTTATGCGAAAGTGAGTTTTTGAAAACTGCTGAATATTCAAACTTAGCGGGCTAGCGATTTTTTTATTTTTTCATGTTGTACACAGTTGAAAGTTTCATATATTCAGCATAGTTACTTTATTGGTGGGAGGCATAAAAGTCAGAAGTGTTTTAGTCCAGTCATTTTAGGCATTTCAACCCCATCTGCGGAAAAATTTCTAGTGACCTGATTTTTTGTATACACCCTTATCACGGCATTTTAATGAAGGTCGCGAATATTTCGCGACCTATTTCTCGAAGGTCAATAGAGGTCATTATAAAAATTGTTCGTCGAGAAATGCCTCTTGCATTTTTTTGAAGAATTAACCGCTGAGAAAGAGGCTACAATTCACTAACATACGGTATTGTATACCGTTCACCAAGACGTAAACTCTAATGCATTTTATTGAGTGTCTTAAAAACTTTCATCTGATACTTAGGTGTTTGGTGAAAGCTGTACTTATATTATAGTTGAAACATCGATTGAAACATCAATTACTACAATCATCGTTGGCGAAGACATAGCTCTATTGGTACTTCTCATAGCATGCACAAATACTTGATCAACCTACATCAATTAAAAAACAAAAAACAAAAAAAAACAATGTTGAAATAAAAATATACCCTAATGAGTATATTTTACGTGACGTTTACTTCGTAAAAAATTAAAAATCGTTTATTGAACATTAAATTGAATTCATCTCCTGGTTTGAATGGAATGAGCCCCTTTTTTCTCAAGAAATTTGCCGAAACAGTCTGCTCTCCATTGTTAACAAGGCATCTGTTACCGCCATTTTCAAAAAAGGAGATAAACTCAATCTAATTAATTGCAGGCCCATTAGTCTTCTATCCGTACCTTACAAAGTAATTGAATCAATATTTGTAGAAGATATGTCAGAATTTTTTACAAAAAACGCAATCATACCATCGGAACAATATGATTTCGTCAAAGGTAAATCCACCACCAGCAGTCTTCTACAGTCTATGAACGATTGGACGACAGCTTACGATGAAAAAATACCGACAGATATTGTTTATCTTGACTCTGCCAAGGCTTTCGACAGGGTCCCAGTGAGGAGGCTAACGCAAAAACTTGACACACTCGGTACTCGGGGCCAACTGAACCTATGGATTGAAAATTACGTGACAGATAAAACTTTCACGATCAAAGTGGGTCACACTTTTTCTTCGGACAGACAGGTCACAAGTGAAGTTCCCCAGGGGTCTGTTCTTGGCCCCCTCCTCTTGCTCTTCATATAAATTCCCGCAAGCCGTTTTATGCTGATGGTACTGAATTGTATGGAAATGCCTTAGTTGAACATCAATTCCTTGAAGAAAACCACAACTCGATTAATCAGTGGTGTGAGGATTGGCTTTTAACCTCTTAACGTCGACAAATGCTTCGTACTCTATCAAGGGAAGAACAATCCACTCCATACGTACACAATCGTTATGTATAGTGTCCTCACATGTAGGCTTGGGAGTGACTAATAATACTGACCTAACTTGGTCTGAACATATTATATCCACATGCAAACGCGCCAACACACTGATCTACAACATCCGCAAAACATTCTCCCATCTATCATATTCAAGTTCCGTAAAACTCTACACACCTACGTTCGTCCAATTATGGAGAATGCAGTACCGGTGTGGTGTCCTGTTTTAGTGCGCGATAAGAATTTGTTGAAAAATGTTCAGGGTATGACTTTTGGTAGAGTGGGTCCAACCTATCCCGAACGACTGAGGATGGCACAACTGATAGCTTTTAACCAACGTCGACTCCGTGGGGACCTAATCATATCGTTTCGTATAGCTAAGTATAATTATGCTAATCAGAAAGATCTTTTTGTTTTCAACAATGGTTCGCAATGGTTACACACTCACGGTGCTCCAAAATCAGAACATTCGATAGATAATTACAGATACTGTAGCTTTGCTAAACTAACGAGACGAAGCACAGCTGTGAAATTTCCATTATTATCACCTACTTCTTCAGCAGTTTAACAGCAAATTTATCGAGTCCATTATCAAATGCAAACCTGGCTAGGAAGATAAACTGATCCAGAACAGTGGCGTTGGGAGTTGAAAAATAGTATACTGTAGCCAATAAAACCTTAATTACCACCAGCACCCGATTATTTACTGAACAACTTATGATGAAAATGATGAAGATGTCGATTTGAATGTAGGAATAAGTCCACTCAACGTTTTGTCAGCAACTGTTGATGATATAGAAACTGAAGATACCGACAGTGAATGGCAGAATGGCAAAAAATATATATACAAAAGTTTATTTTTTTGTAATTTTCATTATTCAAAAAAAATTAATCACTCTTAAATGAAAAACCTCTCATTACATATCATGGATTATGCTTACGGGGAAAACCATCTAAAAAAACGTGCCTTGCCACCTCGAAGGTGGTGAATGCATTGTCATAATGTAGTCGCTTTCTCAGCGCTCTACTCCAAATACGGTTGATTTTATAGAAAAATGCAAGAGACATTTTTTGTTGATAATTTCACAACAAATAATTTTTATAATGATCTCTATTGACCTTCGAGCAATAGGTCGCGAGATATTTCCGAAAAACTGATTTTCGTGACATTTTGACATTTATTACTTTTTCAGCTGGCACATCAATGTCGATTTTTCACATCTTCATAATAACGTCGTGATGAAAGTATTTACAAAATTTTAGCTGACTAGGAATTGTTCCGCGGATAAAACCTGAAATGATTATTTTTGGTTCGGCACTTTTCTGCTGTTAAAAAAAATGTATGAAAGAATTTGCATAAAATTTTGTGTGAAAAATGGAACTGAGTGCTTAAAAACGCTTGAAATGTTGACAGTGGCATACGGTGGTTGTACTCTGAGTGAGAAAAATGTTTACAAGTGGTAGGTATGAGCTTTTCACAGGAGGACCAGTAGATGTGAATGACGATGCTCCCACTGAACGTCCCAGCACATCAACAACTAATGAAAATATTGGGAAAGTGAGGAGAATTGTTATGGAGAATCATCAAAACAAATAGTTCTGGGACTCACAAAATAAGATGTGATAACTGGGACAAAAAGTACGTTGGTCAAACTGAGTGGAATATCATAACTAGTTTTAAGGACATATGGTGACATTTTTCATTTGTTCGGATAAGATTTCTGCCATTTCAAGGCATGTCGATACGATCTTAGGATTGGAGTAATAGCGAAAGCATCATCTACCAAAGATTCTTACAATCAGAATAACTATTTCAACAGAGTGAACTTGGTAGCCTATTTTTCGATATTTCGGTCGAACTTCAATTGAAGTTTATGTTTTTTTTCAGAATTTTGACCTTGAAATCAAACATTTTTTGCATTTGCTCTAGAGAGGGAATTGCTTTAAACTTTTCAAATGTCACCTCGAAAACAGAAAGCAAGCTGTGATAGTGAACGATAACACTAGTGATCAAAAGCAAGTTATTTGCCGTGTTCCTCAAGGCACAGTATTGGGTCCTTTATTGTTCAACATTTATATTGATTATTTATTCAAATTACAGAGTAAGGGTGAGATCATCGGATATGCTGATGACACGGCAACAATTTATGAGGCAGAAACCTGGAATTTGCTTAAAAGAAAGGTTGAAAAAGAGTTTGAACTAGTGAAAAAATATTTTGACCACCGTCTTCTAACAGTCAATTCAGAAAAAAACAACTTTTTGCCTTTCAGCTGCGATATATCGAATAGCTATCCATATAGAAGTATTAAAATTATCAACACTGGTGATATAATTGAAATTCACTCTGTGAAAGAAATTAAATTTTTAGGTATATGTATCGATAGACATTTGAAATGGGACGCTCATATAAAATATACTATTAAAAAACTCCAATTATTACTGCATAGATTTCGACTACTCAAAACATGTTTTCCAACAAAAGAAAAACTATATTCCGCCTTAGTGGAAAGTCTCCTGAGATACGGTATTACAGCGTGGGGCTCAGTTTTGCGGGAAGGTAAATTTAAATTCGTTAGAAATTATTCAGCGAAGATTTTTAAAACTAATTCGAAAAATGATGATTTTCAATAGACCGACTATATAAGGAATGTTCTGTTATAGATCTCCGACAGCTATACTATTTTTGCACAAATGTAAAATATCACTTTAGTAAAAATAAAGCACTAGTCCAAAATGACGAGTATAGCACTCGATATCGCGAAAAACTCACCCTGTCATCGTGAAAAAATCGATATCACAAAGAGCATACTCTTTCACTGTTGCAAAACTTCATAATACAAAACCGGAAGCGATAAGAAATATATTTCATATGTCATTGTTCTAAAAAAAATTGAAAAAATTACATTAGAAACTGATAGAAACTTCGTAATAAATCTTCAAGATTAAATTTTATAAAACAGGTCCTGCACAAATATTTACTCATCTTGGTTTTTATCTATCCATCTTCAATACTCGATCGTATTATTTCTCCTGCAATATAATAATCATCATCACCTATACTGTTAATCTTAACTATTTTATTTAAAAAAAATTATTATAATATCATTTTGAGTGTTTTATTATATTTTAAATCATCATCTCAATATTTCGTGATGCAATATTATTGTCTTTTATTGTTTTATTTTTTGTATTATGTATTCTTTTTATTACATTATATACTCATTAATTGTTTGCTAAACAAGTGCAGTAGAACTTATCGCCTAGGCACTTTCTTCAACTTGTTCCCTTAAAGAAATATACTCTTACTCTTGTGAATAAAGTTATTATTATTATTATTAGTATTTCAAGTACTCTCTACAAATATCTTTGAGTTGTCATGAAGGAGTTTGAGTTAACGAACAAAAAACCTATACAAAAGTGTATAATGTAATATTTTCTGCAAAATATTAATTCTCATTGGAATTATTTTAAATCCTCGACTTCAAAACCTCGATTATTTCGTTGATTGTCATTGATTGATGGATTTGTAGGAGATTAGCTGATACATAAGATTCGGTACGTAAAGTTAAGATAACACATGTTTTTATCAGACATACTTCATGTGTTTTCATCTCGATAACAATATACAGTACGTTATTCAATAACTTGCCGGTACTAATTTTCCTCTGAAAATATTTGAAGAATCCCAAAGATCTGTCCATTTTATTTCAAACTTGAAATTTTGGAGCTGAGTTGAAGTAGGTAAGTTGTATTACAATTTATCTTAGACAATTCACTTCCATCATTATTATTTCCATCAATAACAACTTTAACGTCAGTGTCCTCTTCACCAATACATCTAAGAAAGGCAATTCGTTGTGGACTTCCTTCTCCATTGTGAAAGTGATCGAAGGTCTTACGCTGTTGATGTGTTTCAAGAAGGCGTCTAGTTTAGTATTCCCATGGTTGCGAGTGGGTTTTCGGTATACAGATGATTTTGAATCATTTTATATAATATTAGACAATGGAAGTCCGAACTGACGAAATTCACCACGAAACATTGTCAATCACCTTCAAACAAACGTTTGAGAACATACTTTGAAGTAAGTAAATTCTCAACGCTTATTCACAATTAAAAGTACTACAATAAGTTATGAATTTGCTCATCTGTGATTGGCCGCGAAGGTAGTCAACTGTGACAGGTTGGTGCTTGTTCGATAGTCAGAAAAAAGTCTTCCTTACTGCATGGTTTAGAACGAATGACTACAACTTACCTGAAAGATCCGGCAACCTCGGATAGAACATTCCCGTCCTCGCGAACCATTCTAGCTGCATCTGGTGCAGATGGCTCTGGTTGTGGGGGCCCACAGGCAAGTGAACCTTCTGTACCATCCCGGCATCCAACGAGTGAAACGCAGAACCTTGAGTCTGCCCTTGGTACCCGTAGAACCCTCCCCCGTTAGGATAAATGTGGTTCAGTAGCCCCGGCCTGGGCACGAAGGTTGTGGGGGGCACGTCCTCGCTCCCCGGAGAAATGGGAGGGCTCCTACTCCTCGTGGAAGTTGGAGAGATGCTTCGGGAGGTATCGGGTGACGTCGGTCTGTCTGTGGTTCTCGATAGAAGCGCGTCTATGCAAAACGAGGGTTTGTTTTCCTGTATTTTGGTATCCATGTTCAGGGGCTTGTTTTGGTACATCAGGTTGTGGTGGTCCTCAAAGTATTGGGCCATCTGGCGGGGTTTGTGCTCACTAAACACACTAACCGACTCTCCGCGGTCACGCCGCACTGTAGACTGTCAATCGTCGATTATGTCAGCGCCAGCTTCCTTGTAGACGAACTAACCGATTTGAAATGTATTATACCAATAATACCCAACATTACAGCTACATTAGAAGTGTACATTACACGGCGAGCGCGATGCGCGCTCGCTTCTTAGATCCGATTGGGCTGCGGCCGCTAGGCCACGCCTCTCACCCCAATATTAGGAGCCAGTTGCGTGGCAACGAGTGTACTCCTTTTGATAGGATTCTCGACTTTTTGATTGTCAAGTTTTCACGCTGATTGCCGCTATCGCGTTTTTAAGGTCTGCTGACGATTTGTTGGGATTATGTTTGCGATAGTGAGAATGACACTTTGGCTTGGGTATGCAGATACAGGGTGGAGGATAAAAAAATGTGTTCCAACCAACCCGAAAATAATCTTCACTAACAATTATTAGTGGGTCATAAAGAATCAACCACTTGACCATAATTCCACTCGACTCGATAAGGGTGTTACAGATGAGTAAATAAACAAAACATTGCTTGTGTCTTAAGAGTTGTTCTCAATGTCCATATGTTTTTCGAAAGAAAACAGATACGCAATAGAATTTACTAAAATACTACGTGAAAGTTGTGAAAAATTCATGTCCTAACCAAAATTCAAAATCCTAAATAAAAATCAGCAAAAAAATAAAATGTTCTTAAACTAAGTAGTTGTAGGAGATACCTTAACCAACTTAAAAGCTTTTTCGGCAATTTCAATTAATTCCAGAGAAGTTCGGTTCCCACAAATATTTGCACAATAATAGTTAAATAATTCAGTGAGAGATTGGGGTTTGACTAAGGGAAAAGCATAATTACTGGGTTCTAGACTGGAAGAGAAATATTTATAAACCCAGTAACCGATATTGTGTGCTCTTAAAGAGTGTCGGCTTTCTTAAAGGCCATAAAAAACAATAAAGAAAAATGAACTGCCTGCCAGCTAGTCCACGTGGGCTCTAGAATTGACAGTTCGTATTGGATACTTGTTACCAACCGAGTTTTATGATTGGCTGAAGAGTCGTAAAATTAAATTTGAATTTATGTTATAGTGACGAATAGAAATCGGTGAATGCGAGTATGGCTATTGTCCGTCGTCTCAGGATTTTCAGCTCGGCGATTGCGATTTGAGTATTCGAATTTGATACTGGCACAGTTATAATTTCTTAAAGTCTTTAAAGTTCTATGTTTTTTTGTGAATGGGACAGCAGAGCAAGGGATCAACTTGGTCCCAAAAACAATGGCCCTTATGGAACACTTTAACCCTGGCATTTAAAACATTTTACAACAAACTTCAGTTGACCCAAGAAGATTTTTCTACCTCCACTGCCCTGCACAGTTAGGTTTATTGGAATAATTTGTTGAAGCTTTGCCTAAAGATGGTGATTGTTTTAAATATTTGTGAGCGAAATTTCCTCATTTATCAGAATCTAAGTTAAAAGAAGGGATTTTTGTTGGGCGTGATATCCGTAAATTGATGTTGAATTGAACTTCGGAGCAACAATGAATGAGAAGGAACAGGAGGCTTGAATATCATTTAAAGGAGTTGTGATTGAGTTTTTGGGTTCCTAATGCTAAAGACCCAAACTATAAACTTATCGTAGCTAACATGATGAACAAGTTTAAAACTCTTGGTTGCCTGATGAGCCTCTAAGTCCACTTTTTACAGAATCATCTTGACTTTTTTCTTAAAAACTTAGGTATTGTGAGTGAAGAACAAGGGGAACAGGTTCATCAGGACATAAAAGAGATGGATAAATGATACCAGGGACAGTGCAATATCAAAAAGATGGGTAATTACTGTTGGTGATTTCACAGAGAACAACAAAACGCAATTCATGGGCGAAAAAGCTACCCAAGAAAATTTTCGGACAAAAAGGAGATGAAATATAAAAAAATGTTATAATTCAAGCATTTTATATTATAATACCAGTAATTAAATATGACTGTAAGCAAAAATTTAACCGATTCATTAAACTTTGATTTGCTAAATTTGTATTGGTATATCAAATTTTCCCTTTTTTTCTTGGAAGTAATAAATCGATATCATATTGCTAAAGAATGGTGGCTGATGGACAAAAAACCAAAGCACATGACATTTAAACGGACACAACTTTTTAAACAACCTATATTTATTTAAAGTGATCTATTATATTCTCAAATCAATGAATTTGTGATAGTATTGTGTAAGTAGATTGTAAGGATTGTTGTGATTGGCTTGCTTTGCTGATTCTCAACCCATTTCTTGGAATAGAGTCGACTTATAAGTTTTATTATGAAAGTAGATGAAGCTATTTCTTGCTTCAAAAGCGAAGGGAGAATAGATTGAAAATTATCACTAATTATTTCACAGGCCAACAAATAATTTTTATTTGAAAACTTTGTTTACTTCAATAGCTGTTTTTTTATAAATTTTTGTGTGCTGAATCCAAATCTGGTCTTAGTTTTCTTGTATCACCCAAGGTCCATCTTTAGGCAATGCCTTTACAAACTGTTTCATGAGGCGTAACTTTAAATTTATAGATGAAGAGAGAATGTTTCTAGGGTTTTAAAGACTTCCTCACAGGCCAGTTCTTTCTGCACCAATGTTGATCCCTTGCTCTACTGTCCCATTTACACAAAAAACATGGAAATTTGGTAAAACTGCCTTGCTGACCAAGAAGCATGCATGTTGAATTTTGTAATATATCGAAAATTCAATATAATGATGTGCAAATGTAAAAAAATTGGTAGGTGATACGGCTTAATAAGTGTCATATTTGGATTAAGCGCCCTAAAAAACAGAATAATAAGGTGTTAAGGTGTTTTGAGTAAAAAAGTTGGCCTGTGTAATTTTTGCTGAAATTTTGTGAAATGGCACTCGTCGATCCCCACATCTCGATCAAGTTATATGAGAGAATGCCGTAACAGAAACGCTAACTCAAAGAAACACCAACACCAAACTAATAATAAAACGTCAACTTACAACGTCAAATGAAACATAAACAACTCAATTCAATGGAATTGTCCTGAGTACTCCCGATATTCAAATTTGTGACAAAAAGAACCTAATGCTTGTCTCTAGCAATTCATCAGCAACATTTTTTAGATATATATAGGGAATACAAAAAAACTTTTGTTTCATTTTTATAAACACTTTGTTTTTATTCAGAACTCTCATTATTCATTTATTTTGAACTTGAAAAAATTTGTCATTATCTCCAATAATAATGTTGTTGTCAACTTTTATTAGAGGTATCATATTTTCTAGACTTCGAAAAAAAGTTAAGTTCTGAAAGAAAAAAGTAGTCGACACAACAAAAATTTTTAGTGTAATCTTTCTACTACTAGGAGAAAGTCTATAATATTATACTAACAAAAAACCTGATAATGAGTTAAATAAAGATATTTACAAAAGATTTATAATGATATTGTTACTTTCAGCGCTCTTGATAAAATCATAGTTCAAGGATACAAGTCGCTGCAGTTAGAATATTTCTTTACCTCTGGACCAGATGAAGTGAAAGCTTGGACGATACAGGTAATTGGTAATTCAAGTATTTTTTATGTCTAATTAGTAAAAATAGAATTATATTTGATAACACTCAATGGATTTCAATTTATTGAACGAATCAAAGTATATATAATGTTACTGTGAATACTGTCAATATGAACTGTTTCTATTCATTTAATTACATGAAATGTTCATGTGATCTCCAAAACTCATTCAGAAACTTTTTGTTCTTCTTTATTTCAAGTTTTGCATATAGCATATTGATGAAAAAAATAGTATAGATTGATCTTTGCAGATTTTCTGCAATATTGCAGAATACTTTCCTACTCCTTTGTAATATAGCGCAGAAAAATAATGAGAAGTAAACTGATTTACCGTGTTTCGAATATATGAATTGTCTATTTTACTGAATATGTACATCTTACGAAATAGAATTAATAACTGACTACCTTAGGTAGATCATATATTAATGAATGGACAGAGTGGTTGGGGACCTCCAACCACTCTGTCATCATGCCAAATCGAGTGTGTCATATACAAGAATATTCATTAGAAAATTTCCAATGTTTCTTCACAAACTGCGACAAATGAAAATAAAAGCCCCATTAAACTGCCAATGCGAAAGTAAATAAATTGCTCGTGCCCTGAAATTGTCTCTGGAAAATTTGCATGAGAATACATGCTCTCCGTCGACCGGAAAAATGTAAATGATGGAAAACGGTATGAACGCATTCGAATTTTCGGAATAATTTCACGTGAATCGGCTAGAATTTACAATGAGTTGAATATAAATTCCTTGAATATTGAGAGATGGCGAAGAAAGAATGTCATGTAATTCAGATAAAATGTCTTTAGTTAGGAATTATGCAGTTGAAACCTGGTCTATGCTGTAGAAATGAGGAAATTTGTGTACTATTGAGGCATTTGTTAATTGACTAATGTAAGAAAATGAAACCACAGCTTGATATTTTTCGAAGTAGTGAGCTAGTTAGAAGTATTGTAAGAATTCTATTCATTAATGAAAGGTAACAATGAAAACAAGAAGTGGTGATGTTCTGACACACGTGTGTGCGAGTCGGCCTTTGACCATATATTTCTTCTTGTTGGAATCTATAATGTTGAAAGTGCATTGATTCTGCTACGTAACATGGTTGATGTGATTGCAAATAGGCATGATGACCATAGGTACCTTGGGGTACCCTGGTGAAAAAAAGTCAAAAGCTGAAAAACTGATAGAATATATAAATTCTAAAAAATTAAAAATGGGAAAAATTGTGAAATTTTAGTAGAATTCTGAAAAATTAATGTACAAGTAAATGGTTCTAAAAAGCATTTTTCACGATACTGAGTCAAATAGATAGGTTTATATTTTGAAAATTTTCCAAAAAAATAAATAAATTTGAAACGGTTTTCGATTCCGGGTTTCGTCCAGTTTTCAATAATAATAATAATGAAGACATTCATTGAACGGTTACTCAATCTCAGTGTTCTAACCTAACCTAACAAATAACAGAATTTAATAACTGCACATGATGAATCGAGGCAGAAAATGCTCTTATATCCAACCATCCTTTGAATACGTACATAATGAATCTATGCTCGTGAAGAAGATACACATTCCGTTGAGAGGCGATTCTCAAGTGCAAGAGACCCTATATATAACTCCTATTGACTATATATTTTCAGATTGTAGAAAGTAACAACGGACAAATACTATTCTCAGCAATTTTCTTTTTGATGAATATCTATATCTCTTTTTTGTGACAAAGTAGGTATAAAAAACAAACCAAAAATATATTTTTGTTCGAACTATTAGTATTTGACTTCTTTACTTGAATATCAATCAATATCAAAAGCTTTTGATAGTGTATGCCACGACATGCTTCTGAATAATCTGGAAAAATACGGAATAAGAGGTCTATTGTTGAAATTGTTGAAATCTTCTTTAAGCGGTAGAAGACAATATATTATTCACAACATAACATCTAACATTGAAAAAATTCATCATGGAGTTCCCCAAAGATCCGTATTAGGTCCTCTTCTCTTCATTTTGTATATAAATGATTTACCATTATATGTTGACATTGCGGACACATTTCTTTATGCAGATGATTCCCATTTATAGTTACATCAAGAAATCCCACCATATTAGAAGAAATAACGAAAGAAACATAAGACAGATGTGAACAATATTTCAATGCTAATGTATTGAGTTTGAACAAAACAAAAAACAAGATTTTAACAAAAGAACAAAAACGACAATAGTGTGCGCCTACTAGGTTTCCATATAGACAGCAATCTAAACTGGAAAACACACATCATTGAAATTAATAAAAAACTCTTCAAAGGCCGCTTCGCCCTAAGAAGAATGAGGAGTGGGGTTAGCAGAGATGATCTAAAAATCGCGTACTTTGGTATAATACAGTCTCACTTGCAGTATGGAATATTACTTTGGGGTTCAGCATCAGCAGCAAATGAAGTTTTTATATCTCAGAAAAAAAT
>WOGR01005198.1:0-14018 GCA_015342045.1 Leptinotarsa lineolata | reverse complement strand
TTATATTTTATTTTATTATATATACTTGAAAACTGGCTTCAAATCAAATAATCTCAATGAACAATTCGTTCAGTCCAGTCTCAACTCACCTACACAGTAGGCTATCAGAAAACAACTACTCCCTTGGCTAGTACCACGAATGACGTTGGATTATATACGAGAGGTATCTATCATCAACCATGATGATAGACACCAACTTGCACTAACGAGTGGTCAAACAGCCCGAAACCGGTCTGCAAGTTTGTTTCAATAATTAAAAATCGATTCCAGAAGATCTATCGCCAACAGCTTATGCAGGAATTACTGTGGAGAATTCTGCAGTGACACCTGTCGGATATAATCCAATTCCCTTCGTGGTATTAGCCAAGGGAGTAGTTGTTTTCTGATAGGTGTCAGTCCAGAAACCTACTGTGTCAGTAAGTTGAGACTGGTCTGAACGAATTGTTCATTTAGATAACTTGAAAGTTGATCATTTAGTAAAACACAGGTTACGTATACCGTAGTAAACACAACTATATACACTATAGGTACCCAAGCTCAGTGTGGCGAGAGAGATAACGTAACGCCCAATCAGTGGGAAGAGAATTTCACAGTCGCTTGATTGGAAAATAATTCAAATATAAATTCGAACCACGACTTTGTGGATATTTCGAATGACATTCTAACTCATATATTTTTGTTACAGGTGTCATGACGATGCGGCGTTTTTGCCATGGAGGATGATAAAATCCAATTCATGTGTTGGCGAGCAATACTAACGATGCTGGTTTTGGCTATGGCTGGTTCCATTAGCGATGGAGCGATTTGTCCGGCTGCTTGCAAATGTGAGAATGACGTTCTGAAAACATCGTGTTCTTCTGCATCGCTGGAGTTCGTTCCAATCCAGCTCAACCCCGAATTACACGAACTAGATCTCTCCAATAACAAAATCGTCCATATTCATTTTTCGTTTCCATTTTATGAAAAACTTGTCGTCCTCAACTTGTCGAGTAATAAAATTAAAACACTAGGAAATTCTAACTTCAATTTACAGAGAAATCTGACCCACTTGGATTTAAGTAGTAATCAAATTGAAAACCTAACCAAGGATTCCCTGAAGGGTCTCAAAGCACTCACAAACTTGGATCTCAGAAATAATAGTTTGGAGGAATTGCAAGCGGCTGCCTTCCGAGAGCTTCATTCCTTATCAGTGCTTAGGCTTTGTGGTAATCGTTTATTACATCTCGAAGAAGGTTTATTTCGAGCTGCTAAAAATTTGAAGGAGCTCTATCTTAACGACAACCAATTTTTAGAAGTGCCAACTGCTGCTTTGTCTGATACTGTGCATCTCCGGTATTTGTCTTTATCACGTAATTTCATTCTATCTGTTGAAGAAGGAGACATGCCAAATTTACCAGAACTTCATACACTGCTTCTCGATAGTAATGTGATAACGGAAATTCATCCAGCTGGATTGACAAGTCTAGTAACTCTCGATCATCTTGACTTGAGTGACAACAACTTGACAGCGATGCCTACAACACCTCTTGCGAAACTTTCCAGTCTCAGTACGCTGAAACTTAGTGGAAATTTCATCAGTTTTATTCCTCCTGTAGCATTCAGAGGATTATTTCATCTGAAAATTCTCCGAATAGATCGGTTAGATACTCTCAAGGAAATTGATGTAAGAGCATTCGTAGACAATATCAATCTTGAGAAAGTGAATATGGACTACAACATAGGCATCAAAAAGTTGCCCACTAGATTATTTCATGGAAACTCAAAGGTTCAATATATTTCGGTTCGATTCAATAGTCTCCAAAGTCTTGAAGCTATTCACTTTCCTTTAGATCAATTACATGAATTGAGAATCGGGGGTAATCCTTTGAACTGCAACTGCTCACTCGGCTGGCTTTGGCAGTTACTTCAGGAATACAGATCAAATTCTTTGAAGTTGAATAGCACAGTTGGTTTGAAAAAAGGTAAATTGCCTTCTCTCGATCTAATTCTTGACGACAGCGATATCTTTTGTGATGGCCCTGAAGATTTGAGTGGAGAACTTCTATCGAGTTCCTCTAAGCACCAAATGGATTGTTCTGTAGGTTGGATGGCAGCAGTTTCAGTTTCTGTAACTGTTATTTTCATCCTTCTAGTCATAGGTGGGGTGGTCTATTGGGCTCCAAAACGTAGAACAAAGAACAACAAAAAAGATTTATCTCTAGAAGAAAATATAAGAAGGGGCTTACCGCCTCCCAACATACATAGAAAAACAGACGTTTACGAAGCAGCCCCAGTAGAAAAATATATTTTGCCACCTCCTATGATGATACATAATGATTACCGTTCTTTGCCATCCTGGGACCCCTATAGTGCCCCCCCAGTGAATATTTATGAGCAGTTAAACGATTCCAGAGATAGACCTCATATCGTTTACGTGTAAAACATTACTCTTTGTGTAAAAATAGAGTATTTTCTAGGGTTCTTCCTAATATGTCGGGTACCAGAATAAATTGAGGAGTACAACCCGTTATGAATATGTTTATATTTTGTAAAATATATTTATAAGAACATAAAATGTTTACGTTAAGTACAGAAATATAAGTTCTCTTCTAGCTCAAATTCTGTAACAAGACACAACACAGATAAGAAGACTGATTCGTTTTAATGCATCTGATTTGCTACTTAAAATGTGTCAAATAGCTTATACGTTTATCAAAATTGCGAATTTCATGCAGTAGCTTATTTGGATACCCAAATTTTTTTCAATAATGAAATTTGTCATGCATTTCAGTACATTTAAGTTCATGTGGAATGATGGAGAGTATACACACATCGGAAAAGTCTAGGAATATTTTCAGAACCAGCCCCTAAGTCTTTTTTGAATCGTTTTGGATAAACGTACATATTATACATACAACAAAATTTATTGGAATGTCAAAAATAACGAGAGTGTTCATAAGTGCAATAAGAAACATTATTTGCTGTCGTCATAAAAACTTTTCCTGAAAAAAACAAACCTAGAACAATATGGTCCACGCTGGTTTCTGACGACTCTACATCTATCGTTCATAGACCAAATAACATTGTGAATACTTTGTAGAGGTAAGTTTACCTATTCTGCTATCAGACGCTCTTGGGAACGGAACAACGTGTAAATGTTACTTATAAGTGGAGAATTTCTTTCTTGAAGCATGTTCCATACATATTCGCTGAGAGCATCTATGTGACATGGGGGATTGTGCTAGCCATGGCGATACATCAAAACCTCCGCGCATTATCATGCATGAGGTGAAAGTTTTGACCAACAGCACCAGCAAACAGATAAATGATAGATTGGAAACTGGTGTCGAGGTACTTCTGAGCTGTGAGGAAGCGATTTGGAGAAACCATTCCGCTTCATACCATTACTAGTACACTTTTGTGAGCCTCCTGGACATGTCTTGGGCGGTCTTCATTTCCAGATTTATTTCCACACTCTCGGTAGACGAGAATCTGGATTCGTCGGTGAATGAAACTGTAGAGCACTCATTAGCATTCAAGTTTTGCTATTTTCAATACCACTTCAATCTGGAAACGCCATTGCCTCTGGACAAAGGTGAATATCTAAGTGGCTTTTGACTTGAAGATCTGCTTTCTGTAGTCGATTTCTTACAGTATCACAGCATATGGTTAGCTGATGCGCCCGCTGTAAATCGCTAACCAATTGAGGTGTAATTTTGGGTTTTATTTCAGCGGTTAAAATTTAAAATCAATCTTGAGCTGCAGTTGTATGTCCACATCACAGATGTTGTTCGGCTGGGGTCTCAGTTTCACGAAAACACCACCACAACACTTTAGATTGCCTCATGCTTCCGTCAAGGAGGCCTACAGCTCTATTGATCTCATCCAAAGTTCAATGATGTCTTTCCATGATGAAAAACAATTTTTTAACGCACCGGATGAACAAGAACTGTATAGCATGAAGAAAATCGACACATCCAGATTATTTATTGCATTATGAAAACCATGGTCCATTCCTCTTCTGTAAAAACTTCAAAAACTATTCGTTATCTCATTTGCAGTTCTGTTCAACCCACAGAAATATATAGGGTAAACAACTGTACCAATTGACCAAATTTTAGTGTGTTACAAAAATATCCCTAGACTATTTCGATGTGATGTGTGATGTGAAAATTTTTCCTAAATGAGGAGTGTGTCATAAAAAAGTACTCGATTGCAGAAAAGTTACTCGTTCTCTATAGAATATCAGAATCAATACTGAAGAATCTTATAATTTCAATACATCAGTCAAACAGCAGTAGCAAGAGAGAAAATATGATCTTGATACAGGATTATTGACCGTAAAATATACATTGTTCCAAATATTGTTGAAGTAAATTCTGATTGATTTTTATATCAACTGAATAATTCCTGAAATTCGATCACGAACATTCCTTAATCTCCTAACGCACACAGGCTGATTTTATTAGAAATTTGAACATTTACGTCCGCAATTTTCACATAATTTGCAATGTCATTTTCAATAACAAAACTAGAATAATGTAACTGAAAACGAATCAGGCCTATATGAAATCATATACCTTCATTTCTGATGGGAGAGTGACTTATTGAATTGGAATTAATTTTTGTAGAATAATACCAGTAAACTTCGAGCAGTTCCAGGATCATTAGGAAATATTTCAAAAAAAATTGTTTGTGCACTTCAATATCATCATAACTGAGAGGGAAATCATCATTTGTAAGGTCGGGAATCAGAAAAACTCTATCTATAATGAATTATTTATTGATGTCGCCAAACGAGAACCATACGCTTCCGTACTATTATATTAATAGGAGATATTGAGTCAGTTGGTTCTCATGAAGATGCAGCAATAATTCTTTCAACCTTATCGAAAATATAATTTTTGACAGGTAACTGGAAGGTGAAGAATTCATTCACTAATATTTCAAGGTAGGGCAATGAATACTCATACTCCTTTTCACTTTAGAGCATATCTCTCTCTTCAAATTCAGCAGCTTCTTTGGCCTTACTCGTATCACTCTCCTGTTACCTGAGTTGTACTCTATTTTCTGTTATCTGTTATCTGTACAAAGTAAAGGTCTGAATTTTAATGGAACTATCTAGAAATTTTGGAGCATATCCCGTCAATGTCTCGTAGACAAATGACTAAGAGAATAATGAGTAAGACTATTTGGAATTTATGACATTCAGGGTACTGTTATTGTTATCAAAAGAGTGCATCAGTTTTTTATTGCCCCAAATATCTTTTCTAAACTTCACTTCAATAACCATTACCAATCTAATTTACTGGGCACTCTCCTCAATTCATATCTTTTCATCCCTTAACCTAGTGTATTGTTCTTCGGGTTGAGACTCCGTAAGAAGTCGTCTAGTTCTCAGAAAATATTTTTGAATGTAATTTCTTCGCTGTTCAGGAATATGGAAGAATAGGACGTACTGAAGGCTTATACGAGAATGAAGCACCTCAGTATGTTTCAGTCAAGATCTTCCAGATCCAGATATCCCATGAAGATACTTGATTCCATCATTTCTCTCAATGTTACTAGCATTTGACAGATGTATTATTTCGATACGATATGAATCGATACCAATATATTTGGACTAATATATCTTCATGATGTTTTCGCATAATTAGCGAAATGTGTGTATTCTGTGGATGCTTTATAAAATTGTGTAATTGGAATCTGACTAATTGTAATCATGTAAGACAGTAGAAAACTAAAGGGAATATCGGTGGTTCTTTTCCTTGTCAACATTGGCCATCTCCAGAGTGGCGTATCTTAACAGAGATGGTGCTCAGTGTGTCTGTCATCAACTATGAAACTGTTAGCTAAGAATATTATTAGATTTTGTCAAATTTTCATAAGTAAAAGCAAGTTCTAACTAATCGTTCAATGTTCAATACAAGATTCAAATTTCTGAATAAAAACATTCAACATGGTCCCAAAAGAGATCTATGTATTTTAAGGAAGAAAATGTGAAAGGAGGTTAAGATTTGTACCGTTAACGTTGAGCCCATTTTAAGAGACAAACTGCTATCAAAATGAACAGGAAAGTGATAAACAAAAATATATTTAATGAAACATTTCTTCGCTCTCAGCCTTTGAGTGTTAAAGTGCAGTGAATCTATTTTGCTAAGATTTTCGCGTAATCCTATTTAATCACCAAATCTATTTGTTTTGTTCAATACATATTATATCAGGAGTAATGTTCATTTTTTTAGTTATTGTTATATTTCAGTCTTTCGTAGAAAACTGAAAATAGTAAAAAAAAATTTGAAAACTTTTAAAAAAAAGCAATATAATCTGTCCATTTGGCGATAATGTATAATAATTTGCAGTTAGAGATTCTTTATTATTTCATGAATGTGTCAATATGCTTAAAAATGCGGATACAGGACCATACCAATTTTACCAAAAATAAACGAAGACAGACATTTCATAATCACAAGAATTTCGTTTGAGAATTCAATCAAAATATCTATCATAATCGGGTTTTAAAAATATAGTATAACTACATCCTGTTCTTTATTACACCTGTATTCATTCTATAAATAATATTGAGTATTATTTCTTCATGTTATATACTGTTTATTGAATTATAATAAATAAAGATATATAAATGTAAATGTATTTTTATTTACCGACAATTATCCATAAAACTCTCTTAGGTGGCAGAGTTCTGTACCCTCGATGAATTTCCGAATCGTTTTGAGTTATCATGAAGTGAAGTCAAAATTTTTGAAAAAAGTCTGTTGTATTAAGGGCGCCTCGAAAAAAATCCGATTGTTTAGAGAGCCCCAAACCGAAAAAGATTAGGAAAAATCATTTCCTATCCGCAAACATTCATATAAGGGTATTCTAAATTCAATGTTAAATTAGGTTAGGGCAAAGGGAAGTAGGTCTATTCGACCCTCCACCGCAAGGATTTATTGTGACTCACACCTATTCAAACTCGATAAAATTAACCCAGCTTCTAGACGAAGGTGATTAGTTTGTATGGTGAGTGATTTTTCAGATCAGATGGTCAAAGTGTGGTTCTACCAAACTCTGAAAACCTGATTCGGTCCACGGCGGGACAGGCACAAAGTATATACTCTGCTGTTTCATCATATTCCAAACAGAGGCAACACACTGTCTTCCGGCAGTCCGAGTCTCTGCATATGATGATTCAGACTACAGTGACCTGTAAGGAGGCCTGTTAGAGATCGTAGTTTATCCCTACTGTAGTTCAACAACTGTTTGGTTTTGAGCTTCGAAGGGTAGATGAACGCCTTGGAGTGAGCCAATCCTGAAAAATTTTGCCAGAATCCTGTAAATCTTCTTGCCATCCAGATGTTCAATGCTTGTTTGGCAAAACATAAAGCAATGCCTATGACAGGTTCTAGTTCGATGAAGCTACTTGCAGCACCCTCCTTTGCAAGCTACTTGCAGCATCACCTTCCAGGCCAGTGTGGCCAGGAATCCAGACCAGATGAAATTTGTTGAGTTTTTTTATTGAGAAGAGTTGTTTTTGGCAATCTGCTATCAATTTAGACGTTGCTCGGTAGAAGCTAAGAGCTTTAACCGCCGCTTGACTGTCCGAGAATATTTTCATTGACTTGTACGTGAAGTTGGATTTTACCAATTTCTCCACACACAATTCAGTAGCATAGACTTTCGCTTGAAATACAGTCGCATTGGTCCCAAGGCAGGTTGTCCTGGGTCTACAACTGAAAACACCTGCACCAGAATCTGAAGGTGTTTTCGTTCCATCTTTGAACCAACAACTATCTGCTGTTCATATTTCCTTCTCCCGGAGGATCCAGTCCTTTCTACTCGGGAAAAGTACTGTATAAGGCAATTCAAAGTTGACAGTTGGAGATCATTTTCAGAATGCTGTGACTTCCAGTGTCAGCCAGCAGTCTAGTGAAATCTGCATTAGAATGCTTTGTGCAATTGGCGATGTACACAAGTCTATATGCACTCCATCTAGCCTCTCTCTCCACATAAATGTGAAGAGGAGGTAGTTCAAGAAGGATTTCCACGGCCGCTGACGGTGTGAAACTGATAGCACAACAGATAGCCATACAAACCTGTCTCTGCAAGCCAGAGAGCTTCGCCCGAGCCGTTTTCTTTAAAGCCTTCGGCCACCAGGCAATTGTTCCATCATTGGTCTGACAATCATCATATATATCCAATAGATTTGTTCGAAACCTAAACCCCAAGTTTTACCACAAATCCTTTGGCATGTCCATAGGGACAATCTGGATTTGTGTAAAACTTTTCCAAGTGAGCGTTCCAGGTGAGTTTTTTGTCAAGGATAATGCCAAGGTATTTCACCTCCATTCCAAATGGAATGACCTCACCATTGAGAGAAAGTGGCGTTAAATAGTCCAATTTTCTCCTCTCGGTGAAGGGAGCAGTTTTGCTGGGGTCGACAGACATCTGCTCCCTCTGACACCTTCTGTGAACCACGTCCATCGTACTTTGGAGGATATTACAAGCTACCCTTCCCGACGTGAACCTTGTCAAGATGACAAGGTCATCTGCATAAGCTTACAGATCTACTTCTTTTCTAACAAGGGAATCACGCAAACTATCTATCAGGAGCCACCACAGAAGGGGAAATAGTACCCCACCTCGAGGGCAGCCCCTAGTGACCCTGAACCCATCTTGAAGAGTCGTAGTTGCAGTTCTGTTTACCAGCATGGCATAGATCCATCCAGTTATGATCGATTATATGCCTTTTCCAGCCAGGGCTGATCCTATAAATTTAGGTAGTGCATTGTCAAATGCTTTTTCAATATCGAGAAATACGGCAACCGCAATCTTTTTGTTGTCACTATACCATTAGATGTATCTAGAGAACATAAAGGAAATAATGCTTTCAATATTTTTGTTACCATCACAAAAAATATGACCTAGCTTTCAAAAATATTTTTATACCTTTGTTTGGTAAACCTATATGTAATAGACTATAACGTGGAAATTTCAAATGGAACAACGTACATTTATTATCATTTTTTAATTCCACCTCAAAAAATCGAAATTACTTTCATGAATTCTGTCAATTCTGTCTCGCACGGTTCCTTTGCCTGGTGGCATCATCAACATATTATACGGTAGTTTTTCTTTCATGGATTCTATTTGACACAACACGTTTGCTTTCAAATTGTTGACAAACAACTAGAACTCACTTTTTTCAAATGTAGCATCCTGTTTATTTCTCATTCATTGAATTCATTTCATCAATATGAATCGTTTTAATGATTATCAGGACGTATCCCGTAACCGCTTGTCAGATATGAATTGTTTTGCGTTGTGCTGGAAAAACAGGGCATTATGAAAAAGTAGAATACATTTAAAAATATTTTTTGATATGAATAATCATACAAAATACACAAAATGTGAATGAATTTAATGACCGTTCTGAAGAACTCTTGTTTCTTCGAGTCAGATAGTAAGAAATCCAGTATGATGTTTTTCGTTGGGCTGTTTCGACTCTATTATCTGCCTCACGAACCAATGTGCTAAAATACTTTTAATTTCATCTTCTGTTATTATTATCCAAATCGGATAAACACATACCTTCATTAAATACCGTATTTCCACCCTTTCTTTTTATTTCGACCATATCCAGTTTCATGAAATTTTGCCGCAAATTCGCGAAACATTTTTTCAGGATGTTGTTTGTTGGGATGTCGTTTATTAAATACCTCGGCAACCTGATCTCCACATTATTCTTGAAATGGAGTTCAAAGATACACCCTAACTGAGAAAGTTGAAATGTTACAAAACAATTTTTGAACACCACCGCAATTTCTAATACAGACTATGTTCATTTGAATATTTTGTCGAGCAAAACCCAAACATTCATCAAATGGCAAAAACTGTAGATTGATTCGCTGGAATATATCTTCACTATTTGGTTTATTTAATGACAGTTGTGAACATATTGTTGTTAAGTAAATTTCATCAAAGGTCATTATTATTAGTTGAGAGATCGCTATGACTTCAAAAAATGTAGTCACATATGCTCGTTTATCCATGCGAAGCCAGGGTTGATCGCTAATAAAACATGAGTTTGGATCCATTACCATTTATTACGTATATATTTTTGGCCTGCTGAGAACCAGTGACAATTCCACGACGAATTATATAGAATTTCAATTATTACCTATCAACGAGATAAGATAAATATCCTGATCATACAAACCAGAAGTGAAGTGGTCTTATTGAAAAATACAGTATGAATTTTCAATTGAATAAAATGATGAAATGTTTCATTATTTATAATGAAGACAACTAGATAATGTATTTTCATCAACTTTTTGGTAAATCAGAATAAGTCCTCTACAGAATCCAGTGATAAGTTTTATTAATATAGCAAATATATTCAAGCATATATCACTTACATATGGTCTATAAATGTAACATTTTTCCAATATTCAGAATCTTCATATTGAATGAATCAGTTTTGCAACCGACTATAATTGTATTGGTTCTGTTGCAGCTAACATAGAATAATTCTCTAGTCTACTCCCAGAGAGAACAGAGCTAGAAAATCAATGGTCATAATGAATATTGTGAAAAATACACAAGATACTTACAGTTTCTTCTTATTTCTGGTGTGGAAATATTGTATACTAGCGCTCTAACCCATACATTTTTCTTTCTATCGTAGTGCCACATCAATTTGTCTATGAAGTGTTCCAATTTTTACCAGCAAGGCATGCCTTTGACGATATAGGGGCTGTTCTAGAACAGTCCTAAACATTCGAAAGTATTCGAAAGCATTCCACCATATTCCAGAACATCTCGAAACATTCTGGAATGTTGTGAAACCACTTGTATTTGTAACTATTGTATTCATTTGAAAATGTCCATAAAGGACGAAACTGCAGTAACCTTAGTTACAAATAAGTGGTATAAAATATAGGAAGTTGTTCCACATCATTGTGGAACGTTCAAATTACATGTTTTCGTAACCCTCTATCCCTCATCCATGAAAAAGTTTTCCGCATTTACTTGAGAGGCGTGCTTTTGAAAATATAAGGATTAGAATTTTCGTATTCTGAAAATCTCTAGAATAGTCCCGAATATTCGTGACTATCCGCGAGCATTCCACAACATTGAAGCACTATAATATAACGTTTGATAAATTCCTCTTTCTACACGTTTCTATAATCGACTATTTACATAAAGAAATCATGGCGAATCTCCCTGTACAACGACAGAGCAGGCAGCCTCGCCACAGTAAAATAACTACTGTGGCGTAGTCTCGCTGTGTTTCGATAACTGCCGAATGATGTCGAACAGTGTTCGGTCGATAATCTTGAATAGGTCAGTAAGTACAGTTCATATACGACAGACGATGGATTAAAAATTGTGTTGTGTGGTATATGAAAAATGTGCCTTTGTTGTGTTTGTTGATTGACACAAAAGGTAAGCATTTTGCGTTTAGTAAAGGTCAGGGAATGAGAGTTTATTTTACTGTAACCATCGACAATTATCCATTTGTTTTTAATTGAACGTTGTAGAAGCGCCGACAAAACAATCGGCGCACGCATATACTCTAGGCGCCGTTTTCAAATAGACACCGCATCTTTAATTTTCATGTAACATCCCCAAATTTGTTATCCACAAGTATTTTCAAGTAATTTTTTTGTGATATACGATGCAGAAAATAACTATATTTTCTGTAGTGATACAGTGTAGGTACTCAATGATTAAGAAAACAGCCTAAAACAGTCTGAGCCAAACTTACCATACCGTCTTGATGAGTAGAATTTAGAACATTTGGCGAAATAAATCTACCGAAAATAGTTTTCCCTAACCAAAAGAAAAATGCTGTCTGCTAACTTGGTTACGGAACGCGTGTCAAGAGAGCAGTTTTGTTCGGGTGAGGGAAAATTATTTTCAGTAGTTTACATACCATCATGATATGCTTGATGAAAATAAAATTCAATAATTATTTTTCATCTTCAAACTGGAGCGAATCGTAATTTCTTCAAAAATATTCCAACCCAACAAGCCAGTCCCAAAACCAATAATAATAAATAAGATTCAATATCAGAAGGATAAGTCTTATCGACAAAGCGTGTGTGAATGAGAAAGAAAAATATATACAAGCATATACTAAGTGTTTAAAATTAAAACCTAAAAAAAATTTATACGTACATATACACACACATATACATATGAAAATATGCTAAAAACACATGGTTACCGCAATCAACAAAATGACCACATGTGTAAAATGTGGTAGTATGAAATAGAAATATAAAATTCTAGAGAAAAATTACACAAAACGTAAGATTAGTGTTAGTATTGCATATGCTAATGGAACTTATAATTTAGTTTGACACTCAGAGAGTAAAACTTAGATTGCTTTTCTAAATTCTGAGGGGCTTTCTATACATTTAATGTTATTTGGCAGGTGGTTGAATATTTTTAGGCTATTGTAAATTACTGGGCTTTTGGTAAGTGTCGAGGTGGTTATAGGCAGTCTGAAATCGTCAGTCTGACGAGTGGATTAGTTAGAGAAGACCAAAGGAAATTCATCCCTATGCTTGCTTATCAAACCAGCCGTTTCTAGTATGAAAATGTCAAAATATCATCTGCAATGAATATAGTGCTACAGGAGTCTTGTTGTTTTTTTTGAAGAGATAACCTATCGCTCTTTTTTCAAGTACAAACAAAGAATTCATATGGGTTCTGGAACATACTTTCCAGATCGGAATTCCGTATCTCAGGTGTGAGTATACTAGTCTACCAAGATTTCTGAAATTGATATTCCTTGTTTTACATAGCTGAGACATTCACCGATGTTGAAAAAACGCCTTATTTCAATCTTCTCAAACACAATTGAAAGCTAAGATAGTTCTGAAGGAAATGCTTCTGCTTTCATTTCGAGTAATGTTCTCGGTGATGGTATAACTTCCCAGCAGACTTTATGATGTAGAGACTTTCTGTAATATAGTTCTCTTAACTGAGAAACAACTGATTACCAAAAGTTTATCTACTTGCACTTGCACAGTTCACTTCACAAATGAAAAATATCCCCAATAGTGTGCAATTGTCAGTAATAATATACAGGAAGTTTTTTCAGCTGATCCCACCACATTGCTATCTCGGAAACGGCAGGACCTACAAAGTCGGAGGTTGAATTGGAAAAAAGTTTTCTATTTTGGGAAACTATACTCTGTCCAATCAAGCAACGGAGTGCTCCAAAACATTATCATGCACAGTGCACGTGATCTCCCAGACAAAGCTGCTTGTACAGAGTCGCACTAACGAACGACCGAATTTTTTTTATAATATGCGGCTGGGTATAGGCATTTTTTTAGGTGGAGTTTAGGGACACAAAGTCCAAGTCACTTGAACACCTCCCGTAAAAGTATCTATAAGTATCCATGTCTAGTAAGAATTTGGGGCAAACGGTAGTCTACACAACGATGCCTGCATTTCAGCCATTTTTTATGCCCGGAATGCATCTCTTAGTCCACTAACGTATTGTAATTTTCCCTTCACATTAGTGTTGCCATTCATTGATTATGTCTTTTCTCATTTAAGTTTTTCTTTTTTCGATCTTCCTACATTTCATATAAATATTCAATTGGTATGGCTGCAGCTATGATCTGTAGGGCTTTGGCAGATACAGTTCGGTATGCGCATACCACTTGCACTAAACGCTTTCTCTATACCTTTTCCATTTCTTGTAGCATTGCGCTTCTAGTGCTGGATACCATATGATTACTGCATGTATGTTTATTATCCTTCAAAACAGATCAATAACACTACAATCAGAAGTTCTAAAACTCTGGACATTGAATGAATGGTAAACTGTACAATATTGAGATTGTAACGTTCCGTTTTTCCGTTAGTAATTTCATATTGTTTGTGGCACAATCTGAACACAAAATAAATCTTTTCATTTTCAATCTCAAGTTGTGAACTATAACATACCCATTCTTTAAATTCTTATTCTTATTTTCACAGATCTGGGATTAACCTGAACAGTCTTCGGTAGCGCT
>WOGR01005197.1:0-14018 GCA_015342045.1 Leptinotarsa lineolata | reverse complement strand
AATATATCCACGAATTAAGCATTAAAATGTACAATAATCGATTTCTTGATAACTGATAAGAAAACAAGTTATATCTAAAAATGATTCTAGAGTTTTACGAGCTGTATTTTCAAATGGTTTTCAAATGCTCATGAACCCTGATAAAAAAAACAATTATGTATTCATGCCACCCACCAAAAATAAGAAATTCAACGTTACCGGTATATCAGTCATATTCCCACCCAGTCAGCTATATCTCTTCAATCAGTCTATAAGCAATCGGGTATCATTTTCAATAGCATGAGACAAGCCCATTGCCAAAGTTCGGGAGTCTCTATTGAAAGACCCTTTTGAAGGTATCCAATGAAAACACTTTTCCTACTCACCACTAGATCCCTTAGTTTCGATGCACGTTTCGCTAACCAAGTTAGCATCATCAGGAGTTGATTAATACGAGAACAAGTGCTCTTCTTTAATATGCAAGAGGTGCTTTCATCAGATTCATTCCACGCCAGATGTTTCAACCCTACTTACTAAGCCCCTAGAGGATTATTTTTGATGTAACAAACCCAAAACTGTGAAACCCATTTGGAATCACAGATAATTCTGTAATTATTATAGTTCAGCCGAGTCATTCAAGTACCAGTTCTGGTGGAATTATTTTTGTTACTATGAGTTCATGAATAATAAATGCATACATGAAACAGGAGAAAGTTATGTAATAAATGATACCCTCAAGATATGTACGCAATGTAAGTGAAGTCCGTCCATAGCGAGGTCGCTTGTTCAGATATTCGTATGCTCGAGAACTATTCAAATAATGCTGACTGCATACAATATTACCGGCATATTTCATTAAATACCTATAAAAAATAATCTCGTGCATAGAGTAATTTCATAGCGGCGTGCACATTACACTAGCCAACAAATGAGAAAAAAAATGCGGCTAATATTATAATTGCTATACATGAGAGTTTAAAGCATCTTGACTGCGAATTCAACATCAAAAATTATTCAACACGTATAGATTTTGAGTTATAGTTTTTGCAAGTTTGACTTTCGTTTATATGTTTCATCGATTTCCCTCATAAGGAACCAACAATAATCCCCCATCATTGCTGCCTTACATCTGTCTTGGTAACGTTGCTCCATTCTCAGTATGTCTTGGTGGAACCTTTCCCCTTGTTCATCACTGACAGCACCCAAATTTTCTCGGAAAAAAATTCAAATGGTAGTGCAAGAAAGGGATTTTGAGAGACATGCGACGTCCCATTCTGCAGTAGTTTTTAAGTAATTCTTCTAGAAGTGTTTCGCAATTTTCTACTTTCTTGTTCCCTAAAAACTCCGAAACAATTCTTTTGAAAGAACTCCACGCAGCTAATTGAATATTACTTAATTTTTGATCAAACTGTTGATCACCTAGTATTTTTCTAATTTGTGGTCCAACAAATATACCTTCCTTGAGCTTTGCATCACTTAATTTTGGAAAAACGTGTGAAAGATATTAAAACGCACCACCTTCTTTGTCTGATACTTTTACAAAATTTTTCATTAACCCCAGTTTAATGTGTAATGGAGGAAACTAAATGTTTTTGGGATTAACAAGAGGTATATTCTTTACGTTAGCTTGACCTGGAATATATTTATCTCTCGGAGGCCATTCTTTTACTTGATAATGGCTTTGTGTTGCCCTACTGTTCCAAAGGCAAAGAAAACAGTAAAACTTCGTAAATCAGCCCTGAAGACCTAGTAGTAGTCCTATGACTTTAAGGTCACCACATATTTGTCACTTATACGTATTATAACTTATTCTATTCAGAATAAGTGACATACTTTCGTGTGTTTCCTTCATGACAACTGCATGTGCAAAAGGAATTGAGGGTCTTTTGTTACCATTATGGAGCCGCTGTGTTGCCAGATTTCAAACAATTTCCTCAATTTAGAGGAAAAGCAAATTTGGAATATCGGACCAAAAATTAACATTTCCACCCCCTCGAACGGCCTGCAACGTGATGTTTTTCTTGTCGATTCAGTCATCAAGAATAACATATCTCAATCTTGTAGGTGTACAAATTCAATTTTCGATGATACGCTTTTTTGAAGCTTTCTACCCCGTTTCTACCCCCCTCAGACGGCCGTAAAACTATGACGTGATGTTTTTCTTGTCGATTCGATCATCAGGAATAACATACCTCAATCTTGTAAGTGTACAAATTCAATTTTCGATTATACGATTTTTTTAAGTTTCCACCCCCTCGAACGGCCTGCAAAACTATGAAGTGATGTTTTTCTTGTTGATTCGGTCATCAGGAATAACATATCTCAATCTTGAAGGTGTACAAATTTATATTTTGATGATACGATTTTTTGAAGTTTCCACCCCATTTCCACCCCCTCAGATAGCCTGTAATACTATGGCGTGATATTTTTCTTGTCGATTTGGTCATCAGGAGTAAATATCTCAGTTTGATAGGTGTACAAAGTCAATTATTTTTCATGTTAACGATTTTTATAAATATTTCCACCCCATTTCCACCCCTTCAGACGGCTTGAAAGCTAGGGCGGTTTTTTTTTTCACTAAGTCAGTCAACAAGCGTATCATATTGACAAATGGTAGGTGTACAAAGTCGTTAAATGAAGAAATAATAGTTCAATATTTTTTTCTCAGTGTACTCTGTGGATATGGATAACTTCACACCGGTTTATTAATTTGCCATGATTCAAAAATGATACAGAAATTCATTTGAGATATAGGGTCGTCAAGTTTGGAAATGAAATCAATATTAAGAGCAGAACTTCAGAATTATTGAACTTTTATAGTCTACATCTAGGGTCTGACTCGTTCATTTCTTCCAAGTTTCTGGCAAACATTACAGCCTCATGGGTGTAAAGCGCTTTTTTCTCCTATCTTTTCATAACACCTGTTCCAAAAATTTCGTTCCCTGGACTAGTTTGTACTAGTCGTTTGTTAGGACTTAGTTTTTGTTGTCCACAAATTGCTTGCCCACTGTGCATGGCCACAGTTTTTCAGCTTCTCAGACGTTCACTTCATAAAAACTTTCCGTGAGTGTTTCCAGGTATATTTGCCCATTGTCTATTCTTTAGGTTTCTTATTGATCTATTTTCCGATCTGGTTTTGCACTTATGATTTCGGTGCCCCATAACTGGTTTAGGGTACATATACAGGGTATATCTTGACGAGTTAACGCAATCTATATATACAGTTACACCATCAGGCAGTCTCAGGTCAGCAGAGAACCTCTAACAACGCCAGGGGTATACCGGTTTCTGTGTAGCTGCGGGTCGGTCTACATTGGAACCACGAAACGAAGTATAGGAACCCATTTCTCCGAACACAAAAGAAACTGTCGCCTCGGACAAACCGACAAATCGGTTGTAGCCGAACATGCTCTCAACGAAGAAGGTACCCACATTATCTCATTCGAAGACACAGCGATACTCGACAATACCCAAAACTACTACCCAAGAATATATAGAGAGGAATAATTTCAATAGAAAAGAGGAGACAATAAATATCAATAAAAGCTGGCTTACCTGTCCTGAGAGGTACACAAACACCAACAGGTAATACAGTGAATAACAATATAAATAGAGGGACCAGTACTGAAACAGTGGTTGATGGAGTGGAGACGATAGGAACAAGAACCCGAGCTTCAACGCGGGTATTGCGACCGTTACCACACCGCCTTTGAAAATGTCTATCGCAGCAGTAGACGAAACGTCAGACATAAAAACCTGCAGACCATTGCCAAGAAAACCCGGAAAATAGCCTTCATACACTCTTGTTTATGAAGAATCTGCGACCCAATAAATATGAGATATTTAGAAACAGGAAGCGGATCTAGGAATTCATTGAGGGGAGGGGGCGCACTTGAGAATAATTTTTCACTATAAATGAATAAAAATTAAGATGTTTAGTGATTATGATAAGGGTTTTAAATGAAACCAATTACTGTACTTGGCGTAATATATTCTGTTTATTTCATGGTAATGGGCAAGAGTGTAGGAATAGCTTAGGCCCCATAATTAAACATTTTCTGGGTCCAAGGGGAGGGGCCTGTCTGGATCCGCCAATGTTTAGAACCATCTATGTGTCCCTAATCTTTTTATAACGTGTTCGCATTTCCCAATGGAACACTGGCGGTAGAGCCCGCCAAAAAAATAATTTACTTTTATAGGAAAATGTTTGGTATCTTAGGTTACATTATTGCAATTTTCATGGAAATCTCTCATTTTTAGTGAAAATAAAATACCGCCATTGTTACTTGCTAATAATGTAGCTTTCTATAGATGAGAGAATTTTAAAAATCGGCTAAGTAGTTTTTAGGTTTATCCATTACAAAAAACTCAAAAAATTTATTCATTTCTCTTCATATAAGTTGAGGTTAATGTAATGTAAGAAAGTCTTTCATCGACATAAATTAACTGTTTTCGCTTTTATTCTTCGGAATTTTATGAAGTGTATTTATTAACATCTTGAAAATCGACCGCATAGTCTCATGAATCAATTTCATGACAGCTTTGTAAACGATGGGAGGTTATTTTAAGACTGTTTGCAGTAAGTACATCAAGAACGAAGAGGTTTCATTTGTATACTCGTTGAATAAACATCCCTGAAAACCCTTTTAGCGACGCATATATATTTATGTATATCAAACTGACCTTCTCATTGTAGATTTCCATGTAACTGACTTCAACTTTATATGTTAATTCTGAACTTTGTTGTTTTGCTATAAGACCAAATAATGAGTCGCATAGCCTCGGTATGATGCCCTTGTCGTCCTGTGAACCCATCATGGTGTATGATTTTCCAGATCCTGAAACAAATAATGCAAATTAGCATGTTTTTGGGCAACTTTCATTATTCATAGAACAAAAGAGAGATATCATATAGAAAGATAGACACAAAAATTTTAAAATATTATCTTGTATTTGTATATAAACAAAGTCGCAATATCATTTTATTTACACCAACTCAAGGAATGGACCGATTTTCATGATTTATTTTTTTGAAAATTGAGATTATACGCGCATCAATAATTCTTATGTCTCATTAGAAGCGAAGTCACCAATATCCATCACAGTGTTATTTATTTTTATTTGTATCCAAACAGACCCACTGGTTCTTCTGGTGATGTCTGAAGTTCTACAACTAGACAGCCTAGAACACCGACTTAGGGCCTCTTAATTAATTCTGAACTCGAACATAACAGGTTCTTTTAATCGCGTAATAGACAAAATACTAAATTTTTTAACATTAAAATAGTTTATTTTTTATACTGCATTAAAAAGTGCTATTTAACTCTTTCTTTAACAATACACAGTCTCTAACAGTTTGTATTCTCTTATAAAATTTAAAATCATCAGCGAACAAAGCACCTTCAGTATAATTTAATACTGATAGTCATTGATGAAGAGAACGAACAGAAGGGGCCCCAAATTAGAGCCCTGAGGACCTCCGGAGTTGGCCTCAAATTTCCCCGATGTATTGTAGAGAAGGTATATGGCTCGCGTGCGATCTATTCTACGACTGAGGAACTAAAAAGTCTTCCGGTGTGAATGGGCGGCAGGTAGGAGTGATAAACGCTCTCGTATAAGAGCGAGAGACGTGAATCTCGCCGTGTGAGAGAGTCCTAATGCAATTAGACTGCGAAATATTGCGAATCAATCCACTGCAGATAAATAATAAATGTTGCCAGGTCTAATGTTTTGTCTCTCGAACTATTGTTCTACTGTTTGAGAGTTGAAATGCCCTCTCGACTTCACTTTCAATAACAATTATTGAATGACTGTAAATTTATATCAATCTACTAATTCTTAACACAAAATCTACTGCTAAACATGAGAATGACCTTGTGATGAACTGTTTGGAACCTTTGGTGTAGTAATGAATATTACTGGAGTTCTATCCAACAACAAACTGTTCTTTTCAACACCTCGACACGTTTTTCAATCTTCCTCTTGAAGATGATCACTTGGTGATTGAAACACGTGTCGAGGTGTTGAAAATAACAGTTTGCTGTGGGAATAGAACTCCAATAATATTCATGAAAATGACCTGTCACACAAACAATGTCAAAAAGTTGATATATCTTAGATAATAAATTATTGATTCTAAAGCGGTAAGAAGTTCGCCGGGTCAGCTAGTATGTAATACACACAAAAACGATTTTTTTTCATGACATTTTCAGTAGGGGTGACGCCACTATAGACGCCCCCCACTCCTTCACTTTTGCCGTCATTCAGTCGACCAATCAGAACATACCGCGCGTACGGCGAGAAATATAAATCAGTAGAACAGTGGGAGAGAGAAACGTGTGACGTAATCGATGCAGGGAAGGGTGGAATGAGTATCGGAAAGATACTCGTAGACCCGCTTCACCCCTCGGACTTCGCCTGAGTTCCCTCGTCGCGCGCCAGTTACGTTGAAAGTATAGAAATTTACTGAAATGATCAGGTTCAGTTATTTTAGTATTACAGAACGAATATTGAATTGATGAATGTCATGATTCAAATCACAGCAACACAGACTAGTATAATTTAAAGATGATTTCATTAATGGAATTAGGGGCTCCTGGTATTACTGTCAATCTCCGAATTTATTTGCCGAATTTGTGCTAGCACCAAAAATGAATATATTAAAATATAGAATTGGAACCTTCAGCGTTGTATGCAAATACCGTACTGATACCTCAAAGTACAACCCATGACGCCAACTTGTTTGGAGAAATGCCCGTCGAGAACAGTTCTACAGTTCTGCTATGCGGAACAAGTACTTTTGTTGAATGAGTGTACTAGTTGTTTTAATTTTCGATATTTCTATGATGCACATTTTTGATTTTGCAAAACTTATAGACGTATTTACAAAATTACTTTTTTCAAGCACATCACGTTTTTGAAGTATTGTACTTTTCAAGGCAATTTTTATAATTTACTGTCATTTAAAAAATATCATTACTACTTTCGTATTTAGGAATGGAAATAATCGATCGACCTTTGTTTATGAGAAAAGAATGAGCACTAATATTACAACACAGTTACCTAATGGCCAAACACCGAATGAGCATGTTAACCATAAATATATTACTGAACTAATATGTACATCAGAAAACAACTACTCCACTGGATAATACCACGAAAGGCGGATATTGAGTTGAGACTGGCCTGAAAGAAATGTTACTTTAGATAATTTGATTCACAGCCAGTATTCAATTATGCCCCCTTACTATATGTGAAAATAAAATTGTTGCGTAATATCTTGTTCATGACCTGACAAAGGTTTTGTCTCAACTGAAATAGCATTGAGATCCTTTGGTTAGGCTGTCGAATACAAACATTTGTTCAATGAAAAATGTTGAGTGAGAGGTTGGGTAATGTTTGTTTAAGAACTTTTTCATTTGGGCTTTCGTTCAGCCAGCGGCAAACAGCTTTCGTGGAGACAAAGGCCAATTGTCGTGGAATCTAGGAGAAGAGGAAACAAAATTGTTCTGTTTTACCTCAAGATAAAAGGAATGTGGGAGGTTTTGTTTCATCGTAATGGTGAATTTCTGCCTGGTTCTACAGTTATTACAATTCTATCCTATACATTCTGGTAATTATTATTGTGAAATAGCAAACAGTACTTAATAAATTGAAAAAGGGGGCGAAATATTTAATATCGAAATTGTTCCGGTTAGAAGGAAAACATATATACCCACTATTGTTTGCACACCGTAGACGGGGTGGCGACCAATCAATTACCAATGGGCTTTTCATACAAGGAAATATTAATGTGGAAATGTTCATTTGACGGGAACATCAGAAAATATTCGTAATTATGTGGAGAATCGTGAGTTTTTTCGCTCATTTACTTGATAATATGATATTTTAATCTGAAAAAGTAAACTAAAGATCTACGAAGTTTACTCCAAAGATTTGCTTCACTAATACAAACGTTTTCGTGTAATGAGAGAAGAGATGAGAAACAACAAATTAATCAGCAATTGACAAGTCATCTGTCATACTCATACTGAAATGTCACGCCAAGTTTGATCAAGTGTCACAGTTTTGCCCACTGTTATCCTTGATTACCGTTGCGTAGAGGGGTTCTTGTTACATGGTCGCACGGTCAATAAGAAGTATTATCTTGAAGTTTTGCATCACGATAATGCACATGTCATTGCTTTTTCGTAATTTTTTGGTCAAAAACAACGCCGTAATCATGCCTCAGCCACTATATTCACCTGATTTATTTATTTTTTATTCATTTGTTTATTATTTACAAACCTTACGGTTCAATTACGTGAATAAATATGTAATTACATTATCCAAAATAATAAATTACATAGTAAAATGAAATTTACAAAATTTGCAATATTTAGAAATAGTTATACCTACATATAAATATATTCTACAGTATGTGTTTTGTTTGAGGACTGACACACCTTTGAAAGTTTTTTATATATTATATAGAGAAAGAGATTACACGACTCAAAATTGTTTTGCGAAAGACAAACTGTCCATTCTAGCTCCATCAGTATATTGACTTGATTTGCAAGTCGAAACATGTTTACCGTAGGTGATCTCGAAATGCTAAATGATGGAGGAATATTAAACATCGGAACCGGGCGCAATCTTCTAGGTGGCACGTTGAATCTAATCAAAGACAAAAGTTCTGGGGAGTTTATTCTATTATTGATAATATAATATAGAAATAGCAAAACTGAGAGTTGTCGTCTATTTTGTTCCTTCACATATGATTTCTATTATAATCTGCACTAACTCAGTGTTGTTGATGAATAAACATATTATTGTTATTATTATTATATCTTAACATTCATTCCTGATACTTATGGATCTTGTTGTCTTGTAGTTAGATATACGTGATATTTTTTTTTAGGTAGAGTAGTCTTGAAAATTTATTTTGAATTTTTTCTAATCTATTCAAATCGCTTCGAGACTCCATGAACCAAATCAAAGAGCCAAACCCTAACTTGCTCCTAATCAAGCTATAGTACACAAGTTTGAGCGTGCTGATATAATTAAACGTATACGATTGTCTTATTACAAAACCTGACATTTTACTGGCTGACCACTAGGTTCTCAATGTTATTTGATTTCAGTGCAGCGTTTCAAGCTTTGACCCTTCAATAAATAATTGAAAAGACATGGTTGCTTAATACTCGTTATAGTTAAAACAGAACATTTACTTAGATCGAACTACAATTTATTTTCATAACTCCATTCAAATACTCTATCAATGTCCTTTTGTAACATAACACAATCTCTGTTTCTATCTTTTTTAATATTTTGAAGTCATCTGCGAATATAAGGCCTTCTGATGATATCAGTACTTTAGACCAGTCATTAATAAAGAGTACAAAAAGAAGCGGCCCAACGTTGGAACCTTGAGGCACTCCAGAATTTGCTTCAAAATTTCCCGATGTGTTCCCATTATGTTTAGTCATTATGTATCTGTTTTCTAAGTAACTTTTAAATAGGCAAATAAAGTTATCTGAAGTACTCTGAAAGTACTAAATTTCTCTAGTAATATGTTGTGATCAACTTTATCGAATGCGTATATATAACATCAAGCTGAGATTTAAATTTCATTGACTCAAATACATGATTACTAATTAGAAATAATTAGATGTTTTTTTTTGACACAAATCATGTGCCTCCTGCGGTTTTTTCCTGTTCCCAAGATTGGAGAGACCCATAAATGGACGGCGTTTTGCGACGATTGAGGAGATGAAAACGGAAAAGTTAAAATTCACCTTATTTTTTGAACGAACCTCGTACTATTATAGTTGAAAATAGTTTTACGAACAAATCGCATGACTCTCCAGAATGTTGATAGACATAAATGGGCTTCCACTGATGGTCAAGCCCAATTAGATAATTGATTTATTTCATTACCGCAACTTGAAAATAATACAACTTCACAGTGCAATCCCCACATTTTCATTACATCATATAACATAAAACGTAAAAATATGAAGAAAAATGAAAATTTTATGTTTTTTACCACTTTTATTTGTAACTAAAGTTACTGAAAAACATAGAAAATTTTCATTTTTTATGATCATCACGTAGTAACGGCTACATACATCAATTTATCGTAAAAATATTAGTAACAAACAAGCTGTGAAGTTTCGTAATGTACCATAACGGCAGATATATGAAAGCACAATCGCATGGAAAATAACTGAATGAGCTTCATTGTCTGGAAGAGCGTTAATAGTTTTGCATTGTCCGCTCTCGAAGCGGATTTCAGTTTCAGTTGAATATGACTCGCCACTGTTTGTTTCATAACAGTGCAACCGCCAACTGGGATTGGAAAATGGTTTTCCGTCATGATTATCGATTCAGTCTGCGTTTCTATCATACTGTAAAACAAATATTCACTTCGGTAAGGTGGGAAATTGATTACCTTTGGAGGTAGAACAAATTATCGACAGAAATATATACTGAGTTACAGTTCGATTGTTTGAAATATACTTGGTATGCGAATGATACTAGAACATATATTTCAGAATTTTGTTTTTTTTCAAGATTCAAAATTATGAAAAAAAAAGATGTGATGAAAACCTTTTGCGTTCGCGATTCAGAAGCTAAGGCCTTGCACAACTCTTCTGTTGACTTCCGACTCTTATTTCTGAGAGTTGCTCTTTAATTTGACCGTTTCGTCAAGAAATATTTCGGGACGAATGACTATTCGTTAATTGATCAAATGATGAAATCATTTATAATGAAGAGGTGGTTGTGAAACTATTTAGAACCATCGTTCAAGACGTATAATTATGAGTGCCCAGTTCTAAGGCCAGTTTCGTTTCTGATACATACAAGTTGTCTTTCTATATAAAACCACATTACTGTATGGTCCATTGATCATATCTCTTTCCCCATGAATTACAAAAAATAATTTGAACGGGAACTACTCTGGTGGCGAAGGATGATTCGAATATTGAAAATTACAAACAGGTTATTATCTTAATTACAACACGATTCAATTAAGTAGCTTAATTAAATCGTGTTGTAATAGTATATTACGTTCCTAGTAGGATAAGAACCCAATTACCCATGAGCGAAAAATTGGTTCGAGTCTAGCAGGAGTAGTAGGTTATCAAACTGAGCGCTGGAAGCCTGGAGAGGAGCTAAAAAATAGCTTCCCTAATAATTTACTAGCTCTAAGCTGAGGTAGAATGTCCAACACATTCACAATTTGCATCCACCACTACGTCTGTCACTATCAGCCCCCCACACAGTACCAACAAAAGTTGTTGTACAGCTTGTCAAATATAGGAAGAGTTTTGTGAATTTCTGCTCTCTCTTTAGATTGTACGGTACTACGTTTAGATTTTCTCTATGTTAGCGACACGAAATCAGTATATGCAGAAAGACTTATTGATATAACTAGAATAACTGAGCTTGAATGCCTGAATGCACCCATCTCGGCTCCACTCTACCCAAAAAATGGTGCTTTCCCGTTTTTTTGGTGAGAGTCAAAAAAGGGTCCTTTCACGGGAAATTTTGTGTACTTTAATTTTGTGTGAGATGGATTTCCCAGAAAAGTATTAAGATTTTGTGTTATGGTCGAAAAACTTGAATATGTTTCAAAATTTCACGATTTTTTTGCGATTTTCTATATGAAGCCAAAGTCTGATGCGGGGACACAGTTTAAATTCAGATTAAGTACCTCAAAAAACATACAGGTCCGATGAGAAACCTACTTCCATGTTTTTTTCTTGACCTAAGCTTTGGATGATGGGACCTCTAACCACCTCTTGAAAATGTTTGTTTTTAAGAAAATATTATATGCCACCTAACCAAAAAATCACTTATCGGGTGTAAATTATTTGCATTGTTAGTCAGTTTATCGTTCGTCTCATCTGAGTTTTTTTATTCTAGTTGTTATTGACCTCCTACAGTTTTCTGTACCATTCATCTGCCAATCTGTTTATGCAAAAAGAAATAATAATCAAAGACATCCGTTGGTGCTTACTTTTATTCAGTTATCCAAATAATTTCATGAATAAACGCCGGTAACACAAAACCGGAACTCACTGTGAATCATATCATTGTACCTAGTTAATAAGGTAAGGCCAACCATGTACGCTGAAAACCCTACGACGCCTTACAGAGGGATTTATTTTTTTTTATCACTCCGGAATGTAGTTACCTATGAATTAGATAGTGTTAACTAGTATATTAACAATGTATTTTCGAATTTTGATAGCATATGGTGGAAATAATGTTTTGGATAAAAATCGGACTTTTCTCTTATAATATCAATTATTTATTCCACCTACTTGCTTTGTATATTTTTTCCATAATGGTTGAGCAAAAATTTTCCTATTTATACTCTTCATTGAAACACCGTCACCTGTTTCACAATAAAAACTGTAGGAAAACAGGAAAATATTTTACAACAGACAATGTCATAGTTGGGCTCCCACAGCAGGGATGCTGAGTTATTTATTGATAACTGGATTTGCGTTTTCTTGTACTCATATAAACATATGTTAATTTCAAACCCTTCCGACTGACAACTTCTTTAGCTACCTTCATCGTGAGGTTACCACTTCCAGTAACTTCCAATCTGTGTATTACTAGCAGGATAATTTTTCATGAAACTAACCAAATGTAAGGTCTGTACTAATCTAAACAAACAAAAAAGGAGCATATCATCCATTACAAGTTTATTTAGAATATAGTGAACCTAACAAAATTTAAAATTGTCAATGACAAATTATCACCTGTTACCTGAGCTAGCGGAGAAATATAGTTAGAAGAATTATAAATTCTTGACAAACTACTATGATTTGTCGTTTGAGATGAAATTGGCCCAACTTGATTATTATTCATGGTACCTGTAGGTATATAATCAACACTTCAAACAGTTTACAAAACCAGAGCACGTACTTTATTTGCTATACAATAGCTTTTTCAGGCATGTCTAGTGTTAGTCATGTCGGAAAAGCTGATGTGTACGTCGTTTCAACTGTTGAAATGCCTTCTAAATCGTCGTTTTCTGTTATCAGCTTGACGATAGTGTGTTATCTTCACTTCAAATTGAAGGACGAAAAATTAGTCGTTTTTAAACTCAAATATAGAAAAGGTATACACTTTGGTGCTAATGGCACTGGATAACATACTGCTTCATTATAATCAAACTGGTGATGTTGCCCTGCCACAAAATTGTGATTAATAACAATAATGCCCAGAAGATTTTTCAATGATTTTTCAACAGTTTTGGGATACCATGAATATACAAAGGTTAAAGGAACCTCATAAAGGAAATTCTGGACTGTATTAAATTTTTAAATTATTTTGTTCTGTGTTAAGCTAGGAAAATCTGTGCAGATTATCAAAAAATATTCAAATGCTTTCTCCTGGCTCCTAGAACACATAAACTGACCAGTTTTTTCGCTATTGACTACTGCTCTGTCATTGAATTCTCAACTCATAAGCCCCAATAGTTTGCACAGCTGGAAGAAGTCTGAAATATACAGCTCACCACTTGTACAAATACGAATATATTATTAGTTTATTGCTTGGTATATTCTAGAGTTGGCACTTTTGTTACGTTCGAAGTAAATCTGGAACCTTCATCACGTTCAAACTGTCTGAAAGCCATAGAAGCAGCAAATCAAACATCAAGGGAAATGGTTGAAGCTTATAATCTGTTTACTGTTTTACTAATCTGCGATACCCACGATTCGAGATAGAAATTTTCTTATTCTAGAAAGAGTAAAAATGGGAATAATATTCCTTCTATGTGATAACGTAGGATTTCACGGCCGGAGTCACTTCAGGTTCAGGTACTTCGTGTTCCACAGTCCAGAATTTGTTTTCTTCAATATTCCTTCCAAGGTCGAGTTGAAAAACAGCTGCAGCTGATACTTCCCCCCTTCGTCATAAGGTTATATTCAAATAATGTTAATTCAAATCGGAAATCCTTTATCCCTTGTGATGAATAAAGTCGATTATTATTATTATTATTATTATTATTATTATTATTATTTTTCTATATGTAA
>WOGR01005196.1:0-14020 GCA_015342045.1 Leptinotarsa lineolata | reverse complement strand
TTTCGAAACGTCGACCACTAAAGAAAGATGAACATAAAAATTTGGTTTTTCTCAATTGATTTTTTCATTTCATAGGCAAAATTCATGAATACGACAAGTTAGTAATTCTTTGGACTCTTCAACGCTTTATATTACGCAGTAACTTTTCGAGGTAAACTTTTCAGTTTGCTCTTCATTACTATTCAGCAGATTTGTTACCCTTTTCTGATAATTTATTTATGATGATGGGTATTCCATGGCTAAGAGAGAATTTAAAAAAAAAGTAACAAGTTGCTAACGGTAGTCAATATTTTGGGAGAACGGTGGTCGATGGCTTTTCAATTTTTTTCATGGATGGGGCGCCACTTGATTTTGATCTTACTGAAGAAATAAAAATATGACTGGTTAAGAAATTCATTCAATCGTTGTTTCAGACTAAGATCCCAAAAATATGATAGACATGAAAGCAGTTCTAGTTTTCTTTATAAAATGTATATAATCCGGTAAGATAAGAAATGTAATAATACGACACCGCTGCAGCTGCAGTAGGTATTCACAAAATAAACAACGTATAAATTCATATAACTTTCATCATGGCTACACGAAATGATTTTTGAAACTTTCGATGCACTAATTTCATTATGATCCTCCAAAACTTATTGATTTCATTAAAAGCGGATGTGCAAACTTGGAAGCCGGAGTTGAGATGCCTTCCGATATCCCATGCAATCAGAAACTTGTGAAAAGAAAGGGGTTTAAGTTTCGATAAAATTCGTTTATGCGGTACTTCTCAAAGTAGTAAAGTTTTAATCGAAATTTTCCGCTTATCGCGAATTAGTGCCTCAGTGGCCTGTTATGGAAATAATTTAGTGTTATGAAACATGTTAAAATGGGATGAAATTTCACATGGGATAACGGAAAATCTACTCACGGCCCCTTTTCATTATATAAACTAGTGATAGGGCCTGGCTACGCAATTGTAGCAGAATATGTATTCATACATTTTTCTGGCACCGCTCTAGGAGCGGTGCCTGTGCGAAAGTAGTGATTCACATCGGAGATTGAATCCGTTGGAAAAATGTTCTCAGGAAATTTATTTCACATGAGAGTAGTTCTCCAATTTATTGAATTTTTAAACGGCGAAGTTTGAGTTGTACTGAGTTGAAGCTCAAAACGATGAGCAGCCACAGCCACACTTGAGCACTTCCTGCGAATGTATCTATAGAAGAAGAGAGACAAATCTCCAAGCCTCTCTTCGATGTTTCAGACTATCTAGGTTGCAAATTATGTTTGCGTCTCCAATCAGGCGGATGGCTCTTTTCTGGGTAGAATCCAGCAGCTTCAGGGTATGTTTAGGGGCGGAGCTCAGTACATGAGTACAATACTCCAAAGAAGGTTGGATCTGAGCATTATAAAGCATCAAAAGTTGCTGAGGTGTGTACAGTTTTCTGGTTCGGAATAGTGTTCCAAGTTTTTGAGAAGCATCCCTTGCAATTCCAGCAACATGATTGTGCCATTTCAATACCCAACAACCTTATCGAAGCAGAAAGCGGAATTGTCAGTCTTGACATTATTATATCTGGTTCAGAGACACTCATCTTTTTGAAGAAAACCGATGCCTGGGTTTTCATGGCATTGAATTGAACCTGGTTACATTCACCCCAATTCGCAATTACTTGTAGATCCTCATTTAAGATATGCAACCTCCTGCTGCCAGTGAAGATGTGCATCTGCAGCCGATGTTCTGGAATCGAAATGGAATGAAGAGACAAGTGTGCTGTCGTCAGCAAAGTAATATATAGGATTCTTCGTTTTTTCCAATGAGTCGTTGATGTACAATAAAAAGGTGTTGCAGACAATACGTATCCCTGGGGAACACCAGTGAAAGTATTTGAGAGATATCCATCGACGACAACTTGCAGGGAATGTTCTTTCAAGTCACTTGAGAGCCATACACGAAAATGATCCGACAAGCCATAGCATCGATAATTTTGGAGGCGACAGCGTGCTCGCAATTTTTGTTGAACCAAGGTTTGCCGTTAGAAGTTCGTTTCATTGAGAAAGGAATGCATGCATCCATCGATGATAGAATAACTTCCGTGACTTCAGAAGCACAAGCTAATGGATCTTTAGTGCTGAAACCATCTAGCCAAGGAAAATTTTGGAAATTGTCTTGAAGATTCTCCCACTCAGCAGATCTGTGATGCTAAACTTTGCGCGGCTTAGGTTGTTCCCTAAAATTTATTGGTGATTCACTCAAAACTTATATGAGTTTGTGGTCAGAAGATCCCACTGAAGACGTTACGGTAACTGTAAATTTCTGGATTGGTTGTTAGATATATTTCTAGAAGACCAGCATATTCTCCATCACGGCCATGAATCCTAGTTGTCAAATTTATAATCTGGGTAGGTCCACTGCTTATTGCAAAAGCCTCAGCTTCCTGTCCTAGTTCGTCGTTGATATTTGGAAATTTGAGCCATTCGATATTGTGGACATTGAAGTCACCGAATATGGAAATTTCGGCACTGGGATGTCAGAAAGTCACTGGTGTTTGCAAGTGGAGGGAATAGTTTTCTATATTGTGTATCGCTTGGTGGTCGATAAACGCAGCATATGAATTTAGCGATTTTCTGTGATATTATTTTGAACCACATAACATCAAAGTTTTGAGGTTCCAGCATTGACAGGAGAGATCACTTATGATAAAAAGGGATATTCCAAAGTTTCGTTTGAATCGGGAGTGGTAATCATAGCCGGGATATAGAAAATTAATGGGATTTGTTGAAGCACTGACTTTGGTTTCTGTGAGTGCAAGAATATGAGAAATTCATTCATTCGACTTATCATAAATTTCCAGAATATCAGTATTGATTATTTATCAGTTAGCGTTATAAAAAAGATCCATGAAAGAAGTCTTGAAGTGCCTGTTAAACGACAAATCTCCTAAAAAATACATCCACTCAGGAAATACCCACTCGATTTTCAGCTAGCACTCATTGAAGGAAATTACAGCATCCTGCACAGAAAATGGCTTTACAAAAAACCACGGTACGGTGCGTATGATTGCAATTCTCCGTCAACTACCTCCGTTGTTGGCATATTCATTTCCACTTTTCCAATTCAAATTCAAAATAAACAGCCGAACAGTCCTTAGGTTATCATCAAACATGTAAACATAGCAAGTTACAGAGCTATTACAACCCACAACGGCAATTTCGAAGGTGAGCAGGCACATAGCAAGGTGGCAATAATAATAATTTTCTGAAATTACTTTTGCTGGGGACGGAATAATGGATTCGAAATAATGAAAGTGTGCGAGTCAACAATAGAACTAATGACCTCTTTGTGCCAGTTCTTGTTGGAAAACATTTTAGCTATCGGGTTTACTCATTATTGACGGTCATTTCTGTTAGATATTGTAGGGCAAAAAAGGTTACTGAAATGGTAAACAATTCAATTGCAATTATTAGCCAGCAGGTCGTTTTTTATTCACGAAACACTTCATTGTGAGATTTTCAATACATAATTTTACAAAAACGCAACACGTGTTTCGCTATACAATAGCTTCTTCAGGCTTTTCTATACTCTGGCGTGTCTAGAATCGACGCACCTGAAGAAGATAACCGCGGATAGAGAATTCAAGATTATCTTTTCCCGTTGCCAGGAACTCACTAAACTCCAAAGTTGAGAAAAAAGGAATGGAGAAGAAGCCAAGCGGAAAAATGATGGAGACCAAGATACGCCTGTATCTAGAAAGACAAAATTTTCGCCTAGACAAATATGTTATAGAGTTTGAATGATTATTTTCTAAACGACCATGATATTTTTCATGTTACGTTTTCTTTTCTTGTATGAAATATTGACGTCTTTTTCCTGCGAATAAAAACTGATGCACAGGGTATTCGTAGACATGTGTTATAATTGTGCAGAGTAGAAAATAACAGATATTTATTCACTGCTAAAATATATTCGGATTAGGAGGAATTCAAATTGACACTATACTCTGAGGATTATGATAGGTTTTTCATTTTTTCTGTAGTTCAAGTGATACAACCAAAACCATTTCAGACTCAAATGTACTTTTTTGTATTTCTGTAAAACTGTGTAGTGAAAATCTCATAATAATGTGTTTCTTAAATACGTTATGGATTTTAATCAAATATCGGCCGATTCCATCACATTTTTTTTATTAATTTATTCATGAACTATCTCAAAAATTTTTTGAAACTTTTCTATAAACTATTGTTCATAACTGTGGTATCTTTATCGCGTGTTGAATATACAGTGTATAAAAGTCAAATGGAATAAATTTATTATTTCTGTTACTGTACATAATTGAAAAAAATCCCGAAACACGTCAAATATAAATTATAATTTGACAAACATTAACCTTTTGAGGGTATTGCGTGTGTTCTTCTCTCATTCAGTGAGGATTTTCCGTTGACCAGTAGCGGCAATTTTGCCAATTAGCATGACCGTTAAGAAAAAAAGTATACTCGTCAGAAAACATAACGTCTTCTAATTGGATGATATTGTTATCCAACATGTCTATCATTTGCTCACAAAAATAAGTTCTCCTATCAAAATCGTCGTGGTTATCATGTTATAGGGATGTATTTTATTTTCTTTTAATATGTTTACCATCGATCTATGGCTAACATTGAATATAGTGGATGCCTGTTTATTCGATGTATGTGGGTTTTCCTCAAACTTAAGCATCACATCTGATTTGAGTTCATTGCATTGGCAGCTGGTTTTTTAATCTACACCACATGACCAAACTCGTGAAACTGCTTCTCTATTTTGCTTATTGTTCCTTCATTTATGGGCGGTAAATTAGAAAATTTCTCATGTAATAGGCGAGCTACTTCCTGTTGTGTTCGGGTTTTATTTCCGTTACCAATCATTTGTAAAACTGTTATTTTATGCATTTCTGTTAATCTAGCCATTTGTCAGACTTAAAGTTAATACTCTTTAAACTTAAATTAAAATACCGACAACTAATGTTGTAACATACAAAATAATTTGACAAGGCGTTTTGAACTAAGGTTGCCACGGAAATTATCCACAGTTTTAAAGAGGATATCATTTAAAAAGAACATTGCTATGATTTAAGCTTACTTTCTTATTATCAATACCTTAACATGAAATAAGTTTTGAGTATATTGCAATAAGTTTTTAGTGTAGGTATTTTATCGAATTTCGGTAACCACATGATTTTAATTTATTTTATCTCGATTGTTGCAGTGAACTTGAAAGCGATAACATTTTCGAATAGAGAATGAAGAGACCTTTCAAACGATATATCACAAACCTATACTTCTCATTCAAAAAATTGGGGGTTGTACCTGTCATTCGAAGGGAGTTGAAGGTAGGGGAGGCATTTTTACGTTGAAGAATGTCAAATTATAATTTAAATTTGACGTGTTTCGGGCGTTTATACACTGTATGTTTGTCTAAAATGTCTCTCAGTATGTAATATTTTCATTTTGTATTCATAATTCTCTATCTCTATCTATCTCTATTCCTGTATAGTTTTCATCACATTTCATACTCCTTGAAGTTACTCCTTTCCAGGACGCAGCTGAAAAATCTCTAAGCATAAATCTTGTCCAGGCGATAATTCACCGAACGAAATATTTTTACATCCCAGTCGACTTACGATAGTCTAATGTTTTTACGACACATCTCATCAAAATGTTAATCATAAAACAATTACAAAACCCTTCACAATTTGTTTAAATGTCGGAGGTCAAATAATATTGGTGACAGAAACGAACATTGGAGGATGTCTAAAGTCTATAAATAAATCGGAGTCGTTTATTAATCTAAAATTGCATTATATATGGCGGAAAATATTACTTGGCGCCGCGTAATTCATAAACATTGTTAACAAGAATGAATAAATATTGTTACGAGGGAGACTGGATAATTTCGTTAGGTTAAGTATGAATGAATCTACGACATCAACTGATTTTGATACTAGTAAATCCAAAATGTATTGTTCAATGAATAAAGTGGGACCATTATATAATGTAAAATGCGTCGTTGCACATATTTTTGCAATATACCACAACTCCTTCAACGGATGTATATCAAACATCCGACTGGAAGATTCCCACATTCTTCTTGTATAAATATGAAGTAGAAAGTCGAAACCTTTCTTTCCAAAAATTGATCTCTCATAAAAATATACCCCTTTAAACAGGATTTCTATGGCTGGGATTGAATCAAAGCTAGTCAAATCTAGGAAGCGACTTCTAAGTATCGGCTTAGGACCTCCCTTAAGATGCGCGTGGTAGAAAACTCTTAAAGATGATCGGAGCTCAGTCTTAACGACAATCTTGTAGTGTCCACTTCAGTGGAGTATAATAGTACGCGACAAAGTCTGTTCTCTAAGAAAATGGCATTCGAATCGAAATTGAAACGAAAAGTTTTGTGTGGTCGAGTGAGGGAAGTGATTGCATGCAACGAGAAACTGATAATGGCATAAGCATGGACCTGAAAAAATTTCAAGAACATTGTGCAAAAGCAGCGCGTGTGAGTTTGGGTAGCATTAAAAGGATAGCTCATGAAATGAAAACAATTGAAAATGAAGAGTCATCCTCCTTTACAAGGCCTAATAAAAAAGACATGAAAAAGCATCAAAATCAGATTTTCATGATTTCGACAAGGGCCTTCTTCGTCAATATATAATCAATTATTACATAACTGAGAAAAACATTCCCACCTTACGCCGCATACATAAAAAATTCGTTGACGAAAATGGTTACAAGGGATCTAATGAGTCTCTGACGAAAGGGATGAGAGAAAAAGAGTTCAGATGGAAAAAAACGAAAAAAAAAATAGAAAATTGCTCATGGAAAAACTGGCGATTCAGCAGTTGCGAAGAAATTTACTTAGAGACATGAAAATATACCGTGAAGAAGGTCGAACAATAATTTATATGGATGAAACGTATATCCATGCTCCACATACACATGAGAAGAGTTGGAATGGTGATTTGAATGAAGGTTTGCTTGCACTAATTTGAAAAGGGCAGAGACTTATAATTGTGAATACGGTAGTAGAAAATGGATTTGTGAACAATTCATTTCTAAAATTCGAATTCAACGCAAAATCTGGTGACTATCAGCGAAATAAATTACGACAATCACAAAAAGTGGTGTCAAGAAATGTGGATTCCCCATCTCTCAGAAGAGTCTTTTGGTTATAGAAAATGCCCCATAATACAATGTTTACTAATAAAAGTGCCCAAACATGTCCTCGAGGAAAGATGAGATGAGAGAATGGTTAAGATAACGAAACATTCATATGTTTCCGCTGAAAATTGATCTCTATTTCATTATTGAAATCTATAAACCAGGATTCAAGTTTTATAAGATTGATAGGATATTGGAAAATTATGGACATACTGTACTTAGATTGCCTCCTAATCATCTAGATTTGAACCCAATAGTATAGGCATCACTAAAACAATATGTGGGTGACGAAAATGAGGACTTCAATTTCAAATCCGTTGAGTTTATGTGACGAATTCTTCACTTCGTTTTCTCAAGAGCAGTGGAAAAAACATTTCGAACACGCTAAACGTATCGAAAAATTTTATGCTTCGAAGAAACTTGCTCTTGATTTCGTAATAGACAAAATTATAATAAATGCTACAAGCGATTCCGATCTGTCTGTAATTTTGTTATTATAACTTTATATATATCTTTGTTTGGATTCATTCATCTTAATTAATATATTGTTTACCAAGAAATTTTCGTTTTGAAATTTAATCTTCAACCCAAAAAAAATTACATTTTCAGAGTAAGTCTTTCTACCTTTCCTTAATAAACCTCAAATTTAATGCAATACAGACTGCTGAAAAACAAACTCATTCAAATTCATTTATCATACTAAACTAATAATTGACCATCAATTAAAAAACAATCAACTCTTATTGCTATTTGTGGCGAGGACTGTACTCTCAGGCCACTATGAAACCTAAATAGGCGCACCAAGTCGCACGGTGTGAAAAAATTGATTGAGGGACTCCACAAGAAAGTATACTCTGACCTCTTATTTTTCTATTGTACAATATTATTAAAGATCTTGTACTTCGTAATATCAACCAATTATCTGATTGATTCGCCCGTTATTTGATGAAGATCCATCAGTTTTGACTGATATTTTTGTTTGAATACCCAAAATCACGCCACTGCGTATGAAATGACCCGAACGCACTTACACTCGGTAAAGCAATATAAACCCGCCTATTCTAGCTGTGGCAATTTATTAACGCATTACGAATTTTTTTGTGTGAGCACCCCTTGAGCAATTGTTACGTTTTATTATTAGAAAACAGATAGTATAACGTATTTATTTCATAGGGATCGTATCCTGCAACCATTACTTTAAACACTGAAGTGATTTCAATACGCTATCTTTGAAAAATAGGCATATGCCTTCGTGGACTTTTTGTAGACATATGAAAGAAAACTTGCAGTGAATTGGTTTGCTATACGTTTATGTAAGCCTTTATACAAAGGCTATACGATAGGTTGTCTTTTATGTTTCGGGATTTGGCAACCCTAGTGTTGCAATCTGGCAACTGACAGCTCTATTGGATATTTTTGGGGTTATACGTACTCAGAACGTTTTGACGTACGAGCTATTTGTGTTGTTTACAGTAACTTAAAAGATTCATCTCGGCCCAAAAATGGAATTAAATCGTGAACATTTCAGCGCGATTATTTTTTTACAACTTTCGACGTGGATTAACTCAGCAACAGTGCATAGATGAACTTGATTCAAATTTTGGCGATGAAGCTCCATCATGGATCAGTGTTTATCAATGGTATGGTGAATTCAATCGTGGTCGTAGTTCACTCCAAGACGAATTTCGTGAAGGTCGTCCAAAATCAGTTGTTGTTCCGAAAAACCATTGATGCTGTGCGCAAACTGATATTGCAAGATCGTCATGTGACCTATCGTGAGGTTGAGACAACCTTAGGCATTAATGGGACCAGCATACATTCAATATTGCATAAACATTTGACTGTCAAAAAAATTTGTTCGCGTTGGATCCCACACAATTGGTCAATCGCTCAAAAAAAGGCTCGTGTCGATTGGTCGAAGGAAATGCTCAAAAAATTCAATCGTGGTGCTTCTAAACACGTCTATGACATCGTGACAGGTGATGAATCGTGGATTTACGCGTATGAACCCGAACGTAAACAACAATCGACTCTATGGATGCTTCAAGATGAGCCAAATCCAACAAAAGTTGTTCGCGCACGAAGCACTTCCAAGCAAATAGTCGCCTGTTTTTTCGAAAAAACTGGACATGTTGCAACCGTACCACTAGAACAACGCAGAACAGTCAATTCTGAGTTGTACACAACCATTTGTTTGCCAGTTGTCTTCCAAGAAATCAGGAAAACTAACTGCACCGAATGACTTCTTTTTATTCCCGAACGTAAAAAACAAAACACCTGAAGAAGCGGTTGCTGCATTCAGAATGCATGTTTTGGAGATACCTCAATCAGAGTGGCTAAAGTGCTTCGACAATTGGTTCAAACGCATGCAAAAGTGTATAGATCTTCATGGGGAATATTTTCAAAAACATTTAAGTGATTTTCGATAATTAATATTTATTTTTGTTCTCTAATCCCGAAATATGAAAGGCAACCCCCGTATATTCATTGCTTCCAAGTGTTTCTACACCAAAAACAATTTCAAAGATCAGTGGTCTACGTTGTGAAACTACATTTATCTGCATAGAACAGATGCTACGTTTGTTCATATGTCTTATATGGAAATAATAATAACTACTTTTTTATGATGTTTGATTCCTTTTCCAGTTATTTTTCATTCCATCTCTATCGATTTGGGAATGAAGTAATAGGGGAGCCCAAAATACTTTGTTGACATTTTTAACACTGTCAATGTTATCTAGGGCGTTTCTACGTAATTCTATTCATTATGCTGATTTTGGTTGGATATAAGAAAACATAACTGGGCTTGATTTTAGTTCACTATCTGTTTATCCAGAATGTATATTCGTTCCTGGCTAATATATTCATGTGTAGATTGCAATGAAAACAAGACAGAGTTGAGTTACCAGTCATGGACTGGGATCCAATATGTAGATAATATATTTGCCATTTGCGAAATAAAAGTAATAATAAAGTATTTGTGTTAACAACATAATGACTATCGAACGCATCTGTCCCAAAGATCAGACAGTAGAAAGAGAAGAGATTTTGCAGGGAAAGCATGTCTGTTAACAACAGATACTCGACCGCATATCAAATGTGTTTGATACACTTGAGATTACTCCCCCTTGTATTATTGTTGATTAAGTGTCATTGTGATCGTGTGAGGGGCACATCAACTGGTTACCTTCTCCACCTAGAGCTAGCTTAAGGAGAAGATTTCACTTCGTCCTGGGAGATTTTGGGATAAATCACTGTCAGATGCTCGCTGATTCTTGTCACAAGCATTGGACGAACTAAATTGTTTTATACAGTCATTTTTGATTCTCACTTTACTCTATCGGGTATTTCCAATTCGGAAATGCACAGGTATCAAATTGAGAACAATGAAAATCTAATATTCTTGTATATCGCCAATTTCAAAATTAGTCAAATAGTTAGTCTAACACTTAGTTTCAGAGAGATGTAGAAAACATTAATACTACCTGTCATCTTATATCTGATAGAAACAACAGTAAAGAATAGAAAAAGAGTGGAAAAACTTGAGCAATCCAGACATCGACTATTTAAGAAGACAATGATGAGAAGTTTATTGTTATACCATATGAACAAAGGTACACTTCTTGGTTGGAATAGATTCAAAAACTATAAAAGAAACATAAGATTGAACTGAGAAGTCTAAATATATGAGCTATTAACATTGGTTGAAGAGAATGGTGTTACAGTTACAATGGAATCTTATTACCCATTGGTTCTGATCTTCACCATTCAACTGCATTCACGTAGCTACCTACCAATTATCAAATGTATTTGCAATAGTGATTTCGTCAATATAACTACCGGCAATCGAAACATTCAAGTACAAGCAGCCATACCCAAAATTTAATTGTGAGAAATAAATTCCCGGATTAACCTTGCATGCTAGACATTGCGAAATCCGCCAAACAAAAACCATTTATTAAAATGTCATCAAGCAGGCGAGTGATGTCATACGCGGGAGTGACATTTGAAACTTCTTTCGATCCTGAAAGAGAACGTAAAATAAAATCTCATTGTGTACCACGTTCGCGTTAAAATATGACTCTGTATGTACGTGATGCTGTTAAGTATTGTTACCGGACAAAGGAGTGCTGGAGAAGAGAAGAAAAAGTCGCTGCCGTAGGTTAGGTCATCAACTGCAACAGAGACGGACTCCAGGAAATTGGATGCCTTCATTGAGATGACGGATCTTGAACAGAATCGTTTTTGAATCACGATCATTGAGATCTTAAGTATGATTCAGCTCTGATATTGACAAAATCACCTTTATAGATATTGATTGAAACAAAAAAAATGTAAAACTTGATAGAAACAGAAGAGAAAGTAAGGAAAGCCAGGCAAAAGAAGTGAAAATTACAATAGAAATATTGGTGAAAACGAATCTAAAATATCAGGTTCGTTTACCATTGAAGCGAACCTGATATGATAGACATTAATACAGCAATAAACAATAGAAATCCTAGGACAAATTCATTTAAAAAATCACCAATATTTGTAATGTGTGAGTTGCTTAATAAAGTGTCTGACCTGTGTGATATACATCATGACAGCAACCAGTTTATTCTAAGAACTATTGAAAATTCTATGTTATGATTGTTTTCCATTTTCTTTGTGTAATCTGAATCTCTTTTTATACTTTCTAATTATTTGTATTTTTACTATTTGTAGGTGTAAATCTATTTAGAATATACATATTATTATTAACACAATAGCAGAAACCAAAAATTTTATTTTTTGATTCTATTTCTATTATTTTAGAGAGTGTTAAAAACCTGTTACTGAACTTTCATTTCAGAAAACACATTCAATAACGCCATCAATAACAAATTTTCGAATACGGACCTTGATATTTCATAAGGTTAATTTTTCATTTCTAATACATTGTAGTATCTCAAAATACCACTCATTGAACGTTTCTGGCTAATTTGACCATCATAAGGATTACATTTTGAAAATAATATTGTGTGTACTCACGTATTCTGATGTGTATTCACAAGTATTTAATCACCACATCACTTTTACACCTTACTTCACCTTCTTTGATACTTTTCAGTTCAATAATCAACATTTTTCTTATAAAAAACTTGATTCAACAATGGACTGATTTTCGGGTGACATCTCTGCATTGTGAGGTTATATGTATACTAGTGGCATTTCGCAAAAAAGCATTTTAGTCAGTGTTTCATAGGAAAATTCAACTGATGAAAAATACATAAAATTATAGAAAAAATATGGGTACCGCGATAATGATATTTCCTAGTTTCAAAAGATGGATGTGGTCCTCATAATTCTAGAATAATCAGGGATAATTCGGATAATATATTTTCGAATAGGTGGATTGCAACAAGAGGTCCCTTTGAATGCCCTCTAGATCTCCAGATTCAAACCCACTGGATTCATATTCGACGAAATGAATATCTCAAAAATATAGTCTATGACAATACAACTTCCATAGTAGAAATTATTCAGTAGAATATAGAACGTGCTTTGGGAGGCATTGAAGAAGAAACATATCTCAAAATGGTGAATAAATGGACAAATCATAGAAAATTCATTTCACGAATAATTGGTGGTTTTGATCGAAAAATAATTCTATTTTTCTTATGAATTACGAAAACATTGGAAATTTTATTTGAGTGCCTCCATTGAATTTTTCTTACATGACTTGTTTGATTGAAATATTTCCGATTCCTCAACAATTGATTCTTCAGTTTTACAAATTTATTCATGTATAAGATCAGCCGATCTCTATGATGATCAAAATGGACAAACGTTCTTAGGCTGGTATTTTGTAATACATCGAAGAATTCTAAATGGAAAATAGTCACTAAATGCGCTAAAAACTGCCCAGGTCCGTATTCAAAAATTTGTTTTTAAAGGTGGTTCAGTGAATACGAAACATCTAATAGCAAATTGAATAATGTCAAACTGAATAGAATGGGTTATCTGAAGTAAAAGTTCAGTAACATTTCCCAATATTCCTAAAAATTACAAAAGCAGAAACAAAAATGGAATAGACAATTTCTGATTTTTCTCAATATCTCTAAAACCGGACCTGATATTTTCTATTTGTTCTCATCAATATTTGTGCTTCTCAATAGATAATTTACATATTCGTTTGATTCACCTCATAGCTCCTATAAATTAGAATAAACCAATACAATCCGAGTGGGAAGTGGCCACTCAGTATATTAAAACTGAGTAAAACAACTGAAGTCCTGAAAAAAAGGAAAAATTACTTTAAATTAGTCTGTTCAATAATTGAACATCCCTGTAGCTGAATTGTTTCAATGGTAATAGTCCTTATACTTTATTCAACTAGTCATTAATGTAATTTGACAGAAGTTGTCAAAATTATAGGTTGATAATAATCGAAAACATTATTTGAAAATGTACCTTTTCAATGTATTGCCAAAGATTTCAATGATTTTTATGTTCCTTTTGTTCCGAGAGGGGCATGTACTTTTCAATAATTTCGCTGAATACATTACATTATATGTTTACTAATCGTGATTCGAACATTTTATTTTATCGTTTAATAAACAAAACTTTGGATAATTTCATTTTTTTAAGGTTATCACAGCAAGATTCCAATATCAACTGTTTTTATCGATCCATCGATAGACTTTGTAAATTATTGAATATTACGAATAAGTTTAAAACAATTGGCTCGTTTCATGATTTTTGGTTTATAGTTCACTTGATAGAAATGTCGAATCGAAAAACAGTGCACTTTGTTTCAGCTCTCTAAGTACCGTAGTTTTCCCGTAATTAATTATTAAAAATCGAATTTGGTAGG